>OOFE01042393.1:0-10710 GCA_900323365.1 Monocentris japonica | reverse complement strand
ACTACTACTATTACTATTACTACTACTACTACTACTACTACTACTATTACTATTACTACTACTATTACTATTACTACTACTATTACTACCACTACTACTATTACTATTACTACTACTACTATTACTATTACTACTACTACTACTACTATTACTATTACTACTACTATTACTACTACTACTACTACTATTACTATTACTACTACTACTACTATTACTATTACTACTACTACTACTACTATTACTACTACTATTACTACTACTACTACTATTACTATTACTATTACTACTACTACTACTACTATTACTATTACTACTACTACTACTACTACTACTATTACTATTACTACTACTATTACTATTACTACTACTATTACTACCACTACTACTATTACTATTACTACTACTACTATTACTATTATTACTACAATTACTACTACTACTACTACTACTACTATTACTACTACTATTACTACTATTACTATTATTACTACTATTACTACTACTACTACTACTATTACTATTACTACTACTATTACTACTACTACTACTACTATTACTACTATTACTACTACTACTATTACAGCTACTACTACTACAACTACTATTATTACTACTACTACATCTTCTACTACTACTACTACTACTACTACTATGGCTACTACAACTACTACTATTACTACTACTATTGTGACTACTACTACTACTACTACTACTACTATGGCTACTACAACTACTACTATTACTACTACTATTGTGACTACTACTACTACTACTGCTACTACTGATAAAATTCACCAATTTACTGCTTTTAAATTGATTTTCATGAACGACAGCTACATCACCACCTCCACCTGCTGGCCCTGTACTTTTGGAAATCAGAAAATTCAGCTTCATTTGGGAGGCCAGATTCCTCAGCCCTAACTTGGCTTCCCTTACCACTTATAAAATCATTTCAGATAGTAATTTCCTTTTCAGTGACCTGACATTCACAAAACCAAATGTAACACATTTAATTTTACTAAAATTAGTTCAAGTATACTTTGATGTCAAATTTTGTAGGCAGGTAAAGCCAAAGATGTAGTGGAGGGTAAACACACCTAAACCCAGTTTACCCACCTTTTTAACTGCAGGAATATCATTTACCCATCTTTTAAGCCTGGCATAGATCCTTAGGGCCAAAACTTCTCAATATACATCATAGTAAGTCGCATCAAGCTGATGTAAGTTTTAAATATATATAGGATAGGGTAAAAAAGCATGATTTCATATTTTTTCTGAAAGTATCATTGATTTTTGGAGATTTAGCACCTATACATCACTGTTTAGACCAAATCAGTATATCTTAAGGTGGGAGATTGAGTGTGTTCGATTTATACAACCAGATTACTCTTTCCTCAGAAAGTACAGATGAACTAAGGCGGGGGTCTGGTTGTAAATCTTCCCCCTACGATCACTTTAGGTTTTGGCTGTGAAATTGACCAGAAAACGTCGCCGTGGCCTCCTGTTCCATTCTGCGTCTGACTAACCCTCCTCTCCCACCATGCTTTCATGTGCAGTCTGTTGGCCCCTGACACACTACCTGATCCCCAGGGCCCCTGAACCCATCATGCCTTTATGAGGGCTATTTGGGACGCCATTCAGGCCGTAACGACCTTCCCTGTGTGGACACGCCTCAGAGCTGGGGGAGGGGGGGGCTTGGGAACAACAGGGTCATCTTTATCCTCTCCCATTTTTAGTGGCCTCCATTCGTCCAACCTTCACAAGTCCCAGAAAAATATGGTGGGCAAGCACTGGGACCGCCGGACACATGAGGGCAGCAATTGTGCCACCGTTGCCCTTTAAAAAAAATCAAGGAGGTTTAGAGGCCACATATCGAGTTTTGTGGGGATATTTATAGGACCAAGCAACTCTGTGATAAAGGAACTCTCTCCTGAACCAGCCTGCAACCTTACTGTATGACAACTGGTGAACCACAGCTGCTAGCTGCTGCACCACCTGCAAGCTGGCATGTACACCTGTGACCCCAGCTGATGTATCATCTGTGGCTCTCTGACATGTCACTGAGCGTGGATAAGGAACTGGACCCAGTTATCACTGTGGAAGTTTATGTTTTGGTCTGGAATGAATGTACACAGATAGAGATATATTGTGTTTGGGTGCTGTAATAAAATAAAATACTGGAAGGGCACTGTAATAATTGTCTGACATAACTTATTGTACCAAAACATCGCTCCTTTTGATGATCATTTGAAATAAAATTGTTTCCCTTCGACCGCTTGTAAACACTGAGCAGCATGTTCCATAATATTGAACTTGTTCCTGTAGCATAATACTGTACACACAGATACAGTGTACTTCATATCATGTATGAGCTTTTCAATTACATACTGAGTGTACTGTAAAATGATGCAACATAAAATTAAAACACAGGGACAATTCTACTCCGAGACAAATTAACAAAAAAGAGACAAGCGTCCTAATCCTACCTGAAACAAATACACACTGAAGAATGAACGTTACAGATTTCATTGTTTTTGTCCGGTTTGAGTAATTGAACATAGAGCAGGCTGTCTGTCTTTGTCAGAGACAGTTTATTTAGTGATAGCAGTGCTAACAGCCAGCACTGCTCTTTGTCTTCCATTCAGTCAGTGTGCTTTGGTGTACGACAGGAACAAATCAGCTCGAGGTGTAGCTCAGCCGATGACCAGCACTCTTATCATATTTGACTCTCGATGAGACATCTACTAAAAAAATGCTGTCAAGGTTTGTCGTGTTAAGCTATGGCTATCTGCAATTTTGTGTTTACCGTGTCAGCGATGCACCGGAAGCCCAACACCCATCAAAATGTTCCTGTTTTGCCTATTTCATACATGGCCCTTCTTCTTTGCAAATCCAGCCATTTCAAATGTTCACTGTATGATGAAATCGTTTTGCCTCACCCAACGGTGTTGCATCGTTCCACCTCTCATAAAAAAGCAAACAAACTTGTCTAGCTGGTTGCGAATTATACGGCTCTGTGCCACATTACACCAGACCGTCTACCCTGCTTTTATTAGGATACTGATCTAATTTCTCTGACTTTGTCCTCGACTTTTGTCCTCAAATTTTAACTATGTTGCGACTAGACCTCATTCAGTGGCCAAGGCTTCACGACTAACTCACAGGAAGACATTGGTAGCATAAGCCACCGTTTTCTCACAGTGTCATCTCTGTGTGACCCACTAAGCCCCCTTTTCAGTCTATTCCTCTCTTATTTTCCCTGGTTTCTCTGTGCTTCCCTGCTGGACACTATCGGCTCCTACCAGGGTTGTATAATTGCCATAGTCTCTCCAGAGCAGACCGAGGCCTGCATGGTTTCCACTGACCCCCAACATCCAGCTTTCAGTCCCCACAGGCCATCACACCCTCGCCCTGCACAGACATGGAAATCTGGGTGGCAAGGAGGAGACCACCATGAACGAGGAGAGAAATGAGCCAAGACTGGGGCATACCATAACCTCCCTTCAGTGGTCACCATACCTCTAACCAGACTTGACTGGAAATGGATCTGGAAGCATCCTTTGTTCACAACAGGAAGATGGCATACCAAATATTTCTACTGTAGTTTGATGAGAAGCGTGATCGTATCAGTCTAGGCTTAACAGCGTCTTGTAAAGATCCCTTCAAAGGGGGTTTCCCCAACAAGAGGGGCACTATATGGGGATGGATGATTGCTGTGCTATTGTGTTTTATAGTGACCGCTCCTAAAAACTATTCAATCGGCTTCTGTTTGAAGACGAGGCAGGGAGGAAGCAGGCATGTCTTGGGGACGTGGCTGTCTCGACTCCGCTGGGCTAAAAGACCAAATCCAAATCTTGTAAATGTATTGATAATATTCTCAATGTGTATTTGATTCATTTTGTGTCTATAAAAAATATCTTCTCTCGCTCCAGCTCATTTTTATTTAGGTCCAACAAATTTAATTCAAAACTCACCACAATTTTGAGAACTGAACTTCCCCACTGCAATGCCTGTAATATGCTTACATTTTTTTCGTAGACGTTCACGTTTAAACCCCATGAAGCGTAATTTAGCTAAGCTGCGATAAACCCTTAACATGGCTAAGTTTTTCCTCTTACACAGCGAGTTTTCCAGTGTTAATAAGCGTTGATTTTTCGGTGATTTAGAGTTGACAATGTTGATTGGAGGGTTGTTTGTTCACTCACAGAGCTGAAGGGTTTCTGTTCAAAACCATCGAAGAGCGTTAACTGGGTGTGGACTTAAATTAACACCGATGACTTTGCTGTGCAAGAATGTGACATAGTTTAGAATTTAAAGATTATAAAAAGGGGTTGTATTTTCCCGCAGAGTGAGTGGAAGTGATTGTGGCATTGCGATACATTTATCAACACGCTTGCTTGTATTTGTTTAGCTGAGCGTATCCTGTCTCAACACGTTGCTCCCATTCAGTCCTGTTATGTTCTCGAGGCTGCTGCCGTCTGCGGCCCGGCCCGCGCCTTTTATCTCGCTAGTTAAACACCTCGTATCAACTTTCTTCTCGTTGCAATGCAGACATCCGGAGAAATCAATGTAAATTTCCCTTTCATGCTCACTTGCCAAAGAGTACAGACGAGAGGACGCAAAGTGGCTATCTGTATTGTGAAGGAGGCCTCAAGACAGACGGCATTTCCCGGCCATTTATCTGCCTCGGACACCACATTGCAAGGATGACAGCAGCATGATGAAATAGCAGGTTCTAGACCTAGCGGTGAAAAACATGGCGTGATTTATCTTGGCAGCTTGTTTGTTATTCTTAACGAGGCATTTAGTGACCGGAAAAAAAAAAGTCTAATGTCCTTTTGTAGATGGGAGCAATTTCACCAGAATCAAAATGGTCACTTTTCAAAAGCGACTCCCCCGAGGAATGCAGCAGCAAACCAACGTCTCGCCTCACCTGAGTGATTTGTGTTGTTTTAGGAGTGGAGGGAACTGAAAGACAACTGATGATGTGACGGTTTGCAGTGGAAGACTGGTGGCTAAGTGGAAGAGCTTGAGCCCCTCCACCTCTCTACACCACTAACAGCTATAGATGTAGCTACGGTAGAAGCTAAAATTTATAAATGGGCATAGGACTGGCATTTTCTCCATAGGAACCAAAGTGAACCGTGTTTCTCTGAGTCACATTGTATTTAAACGCCTCTGCTTGTTACTCGCTGAACCTGAAATGAGTACGTTTAGCTGAAAAAATGCAAGTCAGGGACAAAAGGCTGAAAGAAGCAGGAGAACGGAGAGGAAAGGTTATAGTGTTAAGTGCCAACATGGGGTTGAGTGAAAACCAAGTGAACCGGATTCACAGATTATCATGTAAAACTCCCGGCATGGAGGCCAAGAGCAGGCTTGTGTCAGTTTAGACCTTTGCTTCGTTTCATGATAGCGCCTAGTGATTGGATTTTTGTTGGACGTGGCGTGGTGTGATATTTACAAAGCAATACTTGATTGTCTAATTGCCTGGACTATTTTCTCCATGGCTATGGGCGAGAGCACATCAGTATCCGGTTATTACTTGAGGTACTGAAGTGTTCAGCTTTTTGTCAGCTGATGTCAACATTAATTCTCGTTGACAACCCGCTGAGCAATTTTACCTTGATTAGCCGTTTAAACGAAATGGTTTATAGTGTCTAGGCTTAAATTAGGCTACATAGGGTTAGAAATTGAAGTTCAATAGACGTCTAATGCTCTAATGCTCTAATAACCAAGGTCAGGTCTTATCCTGATTATGAGAAGAATGCATAAGATACCTGGGATTCACTGGTAACTTGCAGGACAGCTGAGGATGTTTTTGTGGTCTAGGTAAGCTCAGTATCCATTGCAATATTAAGAAAACACAGATTTTGGTTAGTGGGATGTGAAGACCTTGACCTTGCTTGTCTCTTCTGACCCAGACAGCTCAGTCAGTAGCGCATGAGACTCTCAGTCTCAGGGTTGTGGGTTCAATTCCCCACATAGTGTCAACTATCACCTTTGTAAGTCGCTTTGGATAGAAGCGTCTGCTAAATGACTGTACTGCATCCCAGTATGAGCTCTATTCCAGAGTACTGTGTGCATGCAAACAGACTCAAATTTTTTTCTGACTAAATCGATAGACTGTCCATTCAGTGAAATTGTTTATCACAATGATCCAAACGTCATGCAACACTTGAATACGGGGGAGGAGGTCGCACATACTTTTTGTTGTACAATGACCCTGCATATGTGTTGTTGACTCTGTAAAGTGACTCATCTGACCTGGTGAATAGAAGGTTGATGCAGGGCTTGTTTATTTAAGTTCACCTGCCAGTGGTGAGAAACCATTTCTGTTGCTAACCTCACTGTTGATGTCTTTTGTTTATTAGATACCAGGTGCTTTTTACTCAGTAGACAATACAAAGCCTACAGTAGAGTTGAAATCAATTTTAACAGCTTGCAACTAAGATGATGATGATAGCGAAGTGCACCCTAATTCCTGTTGACACCTGCCGAAGCTCAAGATGGCGCAATTTGGACATTTGTTATTTTTATTCTCTATGCAGGCACATCCTTAAAAACATCGTTATCCACATTCTTCATCTCGGTGTGATGCTCTCCCTCCTCCCTTGAGTTACGTGGCTAATGAGCTCTGGTAAAGCCTGGCTAAGCGTGAAATATCTTGGCAAAGCAAAACCCCTGTCTGTGGAACGAGCCTAACTAAGCCTAATTCCCGAGTGGTCTTGGGGAGACCCCTGGCAACAACCAGGGATCAAAGCTGGGCCTTAAGGTCGTAGAGTTCAGGCCCCTGGTGGGCTGATTAGAGCCATCAAAGGAACGGCGGAAGCAACTGCTATACACACACATGTAATAAACTTTATAGTGTGTCTGTTGCTCCCTATCCCTGTTCTGAAATATCACTTCTGCTGGCGAGGGGATCAGGAAAACCAAGTACGTCTCTACCAACAACGAGGTCACCCAACTCATACATGAGGAAGCAGCCCCTTCGCTCTTCTGTCACGCTAATCCCAAAGCCGCGAGCCTGCAGCACCCAGCGCTGCCTGACAGATACACACCTCAAACACTCTTAACTGCTCCATTACCTTGCTGCCACAGGCCACAGGCGTCGACAGACAGCTTCTTACCGGGGTAATCCTGCTGCTGACGATGGGTTCAGCGAGATGAGGAGGTAAAAGAGTCAAGGAGGGCGGGGGAGGTTTAGGGTGAAAGAAGTTGGAGGCACCAGTGATGCCCAGAGGGAGTAGAGATGACTGATGGCACTCAGCTTCTAACATCTGCTGCCTTTGTACAGGACTTACTTAATAATAATGATAATAATAATAATAATAATAATAATAATAATAATAAAATGTCAATAATTTTATATATATTTGAAAAAACAAGGTAAGAGTTGTCAAAAAAAGTTGGTCAAAATAATAAAAGGTCATTACATAAAAGCAAGCCAATAAAAATGAACTTGAATGAAGTTTAAATCTAGCCAATCAGCCAATAGGAACCTGCCTGAGGACCTCAGGCTGCGATCCGGCTCATATGGGGTTAAAAGGTCTGTGACAGGGCTCGGTACCAGACTCATCCCTGCCATACATCAATAACAATAACATGATCACGTTATAACGTGATCAATAACATCTTTCAGTAAAATCAATTCTGAAACTAACTAAAATCAGGTTTCTTTTGTTACAGTAAGAATTCTAGCTGCTGCATTTTGAACAAGCTGGAGATGAGAGAGAAAGAGAGAGAGAGAGAGAGAGAGAGAGAGACTTTAACTGAGGCAGGAATACAATCTACCTTGATTAAATCTAAGTCCAGTTCTGAGCTGAGAAAAGGGTGAAAGAACAGGAGGAAGAGGAAGAAGAGAAGGAGATGAACAACAGGAACCTTGGTAATGCCTGGTCTGCAGACTGGAAGTCAGTCAGACAAACAGATTGAATGTGAGGACAGAAACCAAACGAAGGTGGGGGGGGGCAAACCTCTTAACTAGACCCAGTGCAGCTTGTGGGGTCCGTTCAGTACAGATGGCACCTGGCATCATTCACCACCACACAGTGAACAGCATCCCCTTCCTCAGCCTGCTGCCTGCCTCAGCACCTTAACGCTGTTTTTTCACTAGACGGGCGGCGGGACCTCCCCTGACTTCTCTCTCTGACTGCTGCAAACTTTCCACAAGCTGCTGTGTTCAGGTGCTGTGTTCAGGTGCTGTGTTCAGGTGCTGTGAAATCAAATCAAATCAAATCAACTTTTGAAAACACGTTCCAGCTGTTCGATGAATTGTTTTCCATACTTCAAAGGTGGCATCTGGCACGCCCCGGAGCCGAACATGAAGGATGTTGCATCAGACTTTCTACTCGCTAACTCTGGCTTAACGTTTAGCACGCTATTATGCCGGGAGACAGAGAGAATGCAGGTGAAGCAGAGGAAGAATGACATGACTAAGAGTCGCATGGAGACTTGCATGATATCAGGGGCGCCGCAGTCCCCTTAGGGAAGATTACATGTACAGTAAGTATGCTCAAAGGCACCTGCTAAGGATTCTGGAAAAAGAAATTCCTTGCATTCATGTTCTCTGTGCTCTGCGGTGACCCCTCAGTTCACACACTAGCATTCCAGACGTACTGGAGGAGGGAATGATAATGTCTTTCCAGCTCCACTAATGCAACAAACCGAAGCCTTTGTCCCGCACGCATTCCACCGACACATGGAGCAGATTTGGGTAACGATGGCTTGACAGCTGATCTTTAGCTGATGATGTTTGAAGCCACAAGCCAGTCATGCAGCTGTGTGAGACTGATGGGTTTTCAACCTATGTAGCCACAAGCACTGGGAGCAGTTTGTGACGGGAAGGGATGGAGTCAACCAAATAACCGGGCAGAATCTTCTTTTGATTAGTTCCTTTATAATACAAAACAAGAAGATCAATATCTGAAGGTGTTCCTGGAACTAGAAAAGTAAAATGTGTTAGTCTTACAATGATCAATAGAGACTGATCATTCAAAATGGCGCCATCATTCATACCTGAGGTGTTGTCAATCCGCCCATGACTGAGCTTGCGTGTTCACGGAGATCATGCAACATTTTTGAGTGATCAGATCATTCTTTATTTGGGGCAGGAATGTGTGTGTGTAGCTGTAGGAGGTCTCTGTGCAGAGACAGGGGGCGACACCAGAGAGGCCCCACCTGGAAGTACTTCTCCTGGGTCAAAGGTCAATGCTATTGAACCTGAGTGACAACATCTATACATAAACAAAGACACACATCAGTGTAACAAGAGAGATGTTAGGTTCACGGCAACAAAAGAACATTTCGTCTCCCCTTGCTGGATACTCTTTCAGTCTGTTTTTTTCCCCATGATAGCTTTTAAAATAAATAAAAATGCCATACAATGCAATGGCAGCGTATTATTAATTCTCTAAAAACTAAATTTCATTTAACAATTACAGGAAATTATAAGCACAATGTGAATTTATCCTCCAAAGGGACTGAATCTGATCAAATTATTCTACATTCCCCAACAAAAACCTTAGTGAAAAGAAAAAAGTTGACTGATGGCTTTGACTTGGCTTGAAATGAAACAACTGATGTGTCAGTTAGAGGCCAAACCGCCCTTCTCATGGTGGCGGTGACCTCGAAAGAGCTTCAATAGCTTCATGAAACAGAATTGCTGTGCACAATAAAAGGAAGCATTAAACGCTTTAATATCAGGACAGGCATCTCTCTTAACATTGTGCTTCATGTGAGTCTAGGAGCAAGAAGTGAGTGCTACAGGAAGACACCCAGGGGTCCTTTCCCTCACTCAGAATAGGTGTCACTCTGACTTTTGGACTATCTTTAGTAGGTCTGTTGTCAGGGTGTGGAGGATGCCGCCTAACCTTTATGATATATGGGTTGATTCCCAACACTGAGAAAAGTAGCGCAGCCTTGTCAAACTAGAAACAACAATAACAATGACAGCCGCACACACTCCCAAACCCCTTTCAAAACAATAGTAGGACTCCTTCCAACAGGTATATCTGTCTTATTGTGTACTGTGTCTGTTGGTGGTGATAAGACACTTTCCGAGAAGCCACGCTCTTTGCTTATGTGCGGGTCCAAGAACAAACAAGAAGCTGAGATAAGTCAAAAAACACAACAGATAAAAAAATGACAATAAAATCAAGCCTCATATAAAGTTTACATTGTGCATAGAGGTCATGATGCGTTTTGAACCCGTTAGCCAAAATCTTAAAGCCATAAGCCTCAACAGCACTTTGCCCCATATGGAACATGAGTCCAGATTCGACCAAGGTCGCCCAACCATCTCAGCAGGTCCCCATATTTAGTCTATTCAGCGATCGCTCCTCATAACATCCCTGGAGGTTCGCAGTCTTCGTGTCTCTGCTTATCGAGGCATGCCAGACATTCTCCCCACCGAGTGTGTGTGTATGAATGCATGTGTGCAGGCATGTGTATCTTTGTGTGTGAATGTGAATGTGGATGTGTGCGTGCATGCATGGTTGTGTGTGTGCGTGCGTGTTTGTGAATGCATGTGTGCATGGCCGTGTGTATCTGTGTGTGTGTGTGTGTGTGTGCGTATGCATGCTCTGACCTGAGCACAGACATGAAAATAACATGTGAATTCACCTCCTCAAAATTCCAAACACTTGTACGACCCACGAGCCAAAACAAGGGGATGGTTTCCTGTTTTGTTCTCGGCCCTTTTGAAAGGAGAGA
>OOFE01042392.1:0-13383 GCA_900323365.1 Monocentris japonica | reverse complement strand
CTCCCTAGGTGGGCCGAACAAGAAAAACAAAGAGGGAACGCATCTCAAGAAGGCATAGGGGCTTCGCTTCAAGCAGCCATGTCTGGCACGGTCATGGAGGTCCAGTGCATTGGCTGTACGCAAATAATGGTTAGACATATGACAAAAAGGCTAGGGAAAACAAAGACTCAGCATGTTATAAGTAAAAGTGAATAGTCTGATATAGTAGATTTGTTTCCAAATGTAGGTTACTGTGACACAGTGAACTGTCTTGTCTTCAGCCCTAGTCTCTACTTCAAAACACTGTGAGTTGTAGCTTGAGAAGAGAACCAACTGTTAGCTAGCTAACTAGCCAGCAGGCTAATTTAGTTCATGTTAACATGTGACTACTAGCCACTGCTAACACTAGCTTCTACTAGATACATTAGCTAGTGCACAAAGCCCTCTATTAAATTTCTGAGATACACTAATTCTTTTGATGTGTATTCCTCTGTATGTGTGCGTGTGTGTGTGTGTGTGAAGTGTGTGTGAAGTGTGAGAAGCCAGGTTCAGACAAGGGCAGCTGATATTGAGATACGCTCAAGTTCTGCGACAGCATCATAACAGCTACAAAGACAGTAATATAAAAAACGTCTGACTGGGTTTTTTTGTACTTCTTTTATTATTTAGCAATATTCTTCTGTGGTTTTGAGAGCCGAGCCAATGTGTAAGCCTACCGCCCTATTACCAGAAATAACTCCGCTGCAGACGTGCTCATATCTGATGGAGAATAGAAAGAGATGCACGTGGCTGCATGGGATCTGATGATGACGTAAGTAGTTCGCGTCTCGCTCCCCGGTTCAACATCTACAGCTGGATATGTCATAAACTGTCAATCAAGATGATCCAGACACCCTTGGGGAAAAAAACTAACAAAAAACAAATACATCAGACCTTGGTGTGGCGCTCCAAAATTTAGTGAGCTTAAGAGAGATTACCAGACTGGGGAACATGGCAAGCTCTACATTTTGCAAGTGTACTTGACACAGTTCACAGTCCATTACTGTAAAATAGCATCCCTCTTACTCACTCCCTCTCTCCCTCCTGACACTGGCTTTCATGATGCCAAAAATAGGTGTATCGAAAAGATTCTGAATTGGTAAATTGCCCATTAACGGCGTGTCGAAGGTAGGACTTTCATTGAAGTGTCAAATTGAGTCATTCCATCACATAATATCAGGGTGTTGAAAAGCACACACAGGTCCCACAGTTCCCAGTTGATGCCCAGCTGCCACAGATGATGATTAGATACATGTTCAGGTTATCAGCTGTGATTGGCGCCTTGTGAGAGCATGAGCAACACATGATGGCTAAATACAGGGAATCAACCATATAATAAAGTACTTTTGCAGTAGTAGTATGTTAATACTACTAGTACTACTACCACCTATCATATATATCTTGGGGGCAATACTACTATCATAATTTTTATTTGTATTGAATAGATTAAAAGTACAGAAATAATGAAATAAGACCCCTCAGTATGTAAAACAACACACACACACACACACACACACACACACACACACACACACACACCTTCCCAGGCAGTGGGCTGGACACTCCCGGGCTGAAAATGAGTCAGAGTGAGTAAGATGGATCTATTTTTACATGAAAATGTTGCCTAGTGCAGCTTTAAATACAACAAATACAGAGTGAAGAAACCCTATAACCAAAACAATCAAGTAGACAAACTGGCCGTACTAAGGTGTGAATGCTGTGGCTGTGGGAGAAAGCCTGGCAGATGTGTACAGTTACAACCAAGACCCTTTTGTGCTTGACAGAAACCAACAGTGACAAGCTAAAAATGGGTAAATTAGCCTTTCAATGGGCTAAGTCATATGGGTGGTGGAGCAAGCCAACACACCAAAGAGAAGTTAGGTAAACATTGTGTTTGAGTCTATTGTGAGTGAAATGAGGGTTGAAGATAGGCTAATGGGTTTGGTGATGCAGAGCTGAAAAGATGATGATGTACGCGTAGGAGATATGCTCTGTGAGCTCAAGCTCGTCTCCAGTACAGTATAATAAATACAAAATGCAATGTGAAGCATGATGTCATCATAATCACATAGGGCAGGAATTAGTAAGTCGACACCAGGCGCTCTGAAACTTTTTTAGCACGGATCCAAATTGGGCAATTGAGTGTCATCCCGGGACTCATGAAATATACATTACTCTTGTTAAGGGGGGGGGGACCACGCACAAGTTGGCCCAAGGGTCTACACATAGACAGGGAATATAATAATCAGCTGTGAGCGCTCCCGTGTGACAACAGGCATGGCAGATGTGCACATCCAAAAACGTCCCGGGGAAACTCATCCGCCTGCTGGAGACATTATGATGCTGATGCTGATGGTGATGGTAGTGACAGCTGGGACTGCTGCTGTAAGCATGGGAAGAAATATGTGACAATATGTAGCATTAAAAGGAAAAGGTTTTTGGGGAGATTGGTCCGTTGGTCAACCGATCTATACACATGAAAATCGCCCATGTGCAGATCATTCAGTCCACTGCTCCATTCTAACTCTTTAGCATGCACTACGTTAACTAAGGAGTAATGTCTAGCGAGCACGGGAAGCACAGTCATTACTGCAAAACAAGATGAATCAACACCCTGACGCAAATCGGTTGCCCTGAAGGGGCTTATTCTGCAATAATGACCGACTCCCTGTGCTTATTACATGGCTACTTACCAAAGACACGAGTCATTTGACACAAAATATTGATTCAAAACTATTTCATTACAAGCTTAGGTCATTTAAAAGCTTCTGTTCAGCGGGGCCTGTAACCATAGAAACATAAACAAACCTGGTTGAATAGCGATCTTGTTCAACCTCTAAGCAGCAATGAAACGTTTTATGCTCTACAAATAAATTAAAAGTAATACTGAAGCAATCTTCCATGTTTCCAACCTCACTTAGCCGAGTGTTTGTCTGCAGTGACCAAAGAGTATGGTCTTTTTGGCACAAGGTGTTGCCAGTTAATCTGATTAGAAATCAAGATCAGATGTGAAACAGCTGTCTGTTATGCAGAAATGAGTATTCAACAAAGCTAACTACTAACTAGCTAACTGCTTGTAATCTGTTTGGCTAGCTCTCCAAGCTAGCTTTCTTTCTGTCACCGCTGTCTTTCACAATCAAAAACATCACGGCATGTTTCCAGTCTCTTAAATCTGTTAAGAAATATATTTACAGCATGCATTTGCTTTTGTTGCATATTCTCATCACTGGAAATGGCTCGGAGACTGAGAGGTCCCATAGTGACTTGAGGCCTGCTAATGTGAACACGATAAAGAGAGAGAGGGTGAGAAGATGTGACCACATACTGCAACAAGGAAATGTCCCTTGACAGAATCGACTGCAGCAGCACTGAAAATCTGTGTTGGCTCAAGTGGAATTACTCATCTTCAAGTTGAAAAAGCATGTTCAAGTTAAAATGTGGTCTTATTGTATGGGGAAAACTATGCTCTTAAATTATTATTGACAGAGTGGTGGAGGTGATAGTGATGATGAGGAGAGAGGAGGAGGAGGAGGAGGAGGCCGTGGGAAGGAAGAATGATAATGATTATGCTGGAGGTGATAATGACTGCTTGAAATCAAAATGCAGCGGAGCAGTCCTCCCAACGGTTTGATTGGCATCTCAACGTCTCCATTGTACTTTCTAACCTGTTAATGTGAATCAAGGTGAATCTTTAATAACTGCTCAGTGAATGATGTGAATTTCAATTGCAGAGCGATAACCTGCATGCTGAAGAGGTGGCTGAGCTCCTGAACTACTGGCTGACAGGCTTCCGTTTAGGCCACGCGCTGATGCAGCACATGCACGGAGGCACCACTAGCTGGCACCTCTAACAAAACGCCACGCTAAATTCTCATTTAAAACTCTCATTTCAATTTGAAGTTCCATGTCAGTGGAAGTCAACTTTGGGAACAGCAGCTTGTCGGGCTAAATCAACAGAGGAAACAAAGGGACTAGATTTGTATATGAAAGTTAAGCAGATCAGTCCAACGTGACTTGAAAAGAAATTCAGCTGCATCTTTGCGTCAGCTGGGGCACGTTAGAAGACAGTGCTGGAGCATGGAATGAAACACTGAAATGTGTCTTCTTCAAGTGAGCAACTAATGTGTGTTTTATTCATTTTTGTCTCCATTGTGTGTTCTCTGATTTTTAAAAAAAAGTTGATTTTTTTCAAAATAAAGCTGGTTTTGTGGATCATTTATAAGTAGAATTTACCATAGAATCTATATGTAAAAGGTATTGAGTGAAGTTCTATCAGGTATCTAATGTTTAATGTCTAATCCTAGATGGAGCTTGGCATGACACTCCCTCCATACAAGAGAAAACATCACGTATACAGGATGAGTCTCAGCCAGCAGGTAACCACACACTGCTGTCATGTGTGGTAACTCCTCTTCAAACCTTAATTTAGTTGTTTTTTACAAAAGAAAGCAGGCAGAAATAAAAGGATTGAGCAGTGCTCAGCAGTAGCCTTCACCACACAACTTCAGGCTTCAGGTCCCCTATTGTCCCACAGTCATGAGCAAGAGCCAAACAGTCAAACAGTCAACCTGTTCACTGATAGTGGCAGCTAACAAGGTTTGAATTGTGTGGACACTTTTTCAAATAATTAACACAAAATCCGGTAGAGGAAGTGCCTTTTATAGAAAAAAGTAAAATAGTGGGAACACGCTTTTAGCAAAGACGGAAAAGAATTATGTCTCATCCACTGATTGAAGGAGTGCCTGTCAGTCAACCCCAACAAACCCGGCACTATAGTTAAATATCAGCTGGTATTCCCAAATAATGCATGAAGAAAACAAGAAAATTGATAACAAATTCCTAAAAAAGGCATTTTAGATGCAGGCGATGGAAAAACATTTTGACAAATTCGATGTGACCGAATCCTCCAAAACGATGGTGTGCATGTTAAGGTATGAGACTGCGACAAAGTCAACTGATGCCAATAAGATACGGTTCCCATCTCTAAACAGGAAGTGTACCGACCTCTTGAGACATCTTGCGCTACGCAAAGTTCAAAATGTTTACGTGTCACTTCCTGTAAGGCAGGAGTGGGGAGCTCCCCCGATGCGTTCCCCTGCGAGAAAAACTGTAAAGCGCATAGAGACAGGTGCTCGCCTCACCCTTCTCTATGAACACTTGAAAGCCTTTCAATTTCCCCACGGCTGTTTCATTGTGACAGTTGTTCTCTAACACGGTGAACAGAAAGCCACGCCCACCAAAACCCAAAATAGTTCAACCTCCCTCCCTTTATCCATCCATCCATCCATCCTCGCCTGCTGCATCCCAGATTCAGACTGAAAGTTTGCTGCTGCCTGTCGTTCATAATTTATCTGTTCTGGCTTCCACATCCTCCTCCGTTTGCTTCCCCTACTCTCCCGGGCTTTCTCCTCTTTCCATCTGTCTCTCTGTCCTCTCTGTCTCCCTCCACCCTCTCTTCCATGTATCCTAAAATCTCTCCTTTCACGCTTTCCTCCTACTCTCGTCTCCTCCCCTCTCTGTTCCTACAGTGCCGCTGATAACTATCTGTACTTTTCTGTCTTGCCTAATGCTGCGTTCCAGAAATTTGGAAATTCCGGCTTTCTTCTAGGACAAAATGCAATGGGACGGCCCTTCAGATTTCTCAAGGTTTGAGGTCTCTGAGATGCAGTTATCTGTCGGCACGGCAACGTGTAACGCTACATAGCATTATTTTTAACATGTTCATAATCCTCAAAATTACTTCAATATTTTAAGGTAAATTATATAAATGTAAAGCTGCGTGTACTGCTGCTGCTAACGTTGCTATGCTACCTAACTAGCTAGTGTGGCTAAATATAGTTGACATGACATGTTGCATGGGTAACATTTTACATTGGGCCAAGAAAATCTCTTGGGCATCCGTGTTTCTTCCCCGGCCCGCTGGAATGGAGGTTGTAATCACAACCCACCAGCTGGGAATTTACAACTCCCGACTCTGAAAGGAACGCAGCATTAGTTACAGCTCCTGCTCTTCTCCCCTCTTCCTCTCCTCCCACTTTTCTCTTCCAAATCCATGCTTTCCCTCCTCCCTTCCTCCCTCTTTTTCACTCCCAAATGCCTTTCTACCCTTTCCATCACATCTTTCCTACCACTTACCTCCAGGATGCTGTATAAGTAGATGACTGATTGGTTGTGTCCCATCAAGGGACTGAAAGGAAGTGCCAAAGATAGGCAGCTGAGCTTAGCTAGAGAGCAAGCCTCAGGCAGGTTCACACACTCACACACACACACACACACACAAGCTTTTAGAATATTAATATGGTTTCATATTAAAAGTGCTGCTCAGCCAAAAAGATTCCTTGCAGTTCAGGGCAAATTAACACAGCATTAGTGTAAATAGCGTGCTTCCTTCTAGAGTTCGACTCCGCCCTTTTCTACAAGAACCTTAGCTGGTAGGCATACAGTTGGCGGTTCCTTCCTGTATTGCCCCCAAGATATATTTGCCCCAAATTGGACAGGAGACTCAACTCAACAGAATCAACCTTCCAGGCTGCAGGAATTCTGATTCGGGACATGATGAGAGGAAAAATGATTACTTTCGCTCACCCAAATTTTTTTGGCGGGTTACATAACCCAAGCACAGTCGTGTGAGTGTGAGTGCAGAGGCCTGGGTGTGCGCGCGTGTGCGTGTGCGCGTGTGTGTGTGTGTGTGTGTGTGTGTGTGTTGGAACAGCGCTAAAAGAGTAGAGCGAGTAGTGCGTGTGTACAAAGCCTGGGAGTGTGGAATGTATTTTGGGCACTACCTTAAGTCTTCAACATGCTAGCTTGTGTGCATGATAATATGCGCTTGAGCTGCATGCACAGTGCAAAGTGTGTGAACAAGCTGCTAAACGTGCTAAACATGCCCTCATGATACTGACCAAATGGGGGAAATGATGTGCGTCTTCTGTATTTGAATCAATCAAAGTGAGGCCATGAGGTCTGTTTTGTCTGCAGGGAATAGCATCCCCTGCCCTTGATGTTGTAAACAGTGGTGCTGACATGTCATATTTTTCCCAGCGTCCACTGTAGGTGGTTATCCATCTGCCTGACATGGTGGTTCATATTTGAGGTAGAACACTGCGTTTGGCATCAACCAGCTGTCTATGTTCAAGAGGATATCATATTTGTCCCTCAGTAAATCCAATTATTGTAATTGCCCACAAGCCTGAGGCAATGCCACTTCAGTGTAACCTGGAAAGCTAGAAAATCCTTTTCATCAAGACGAGTTTCTCCCCAGTTGTATTCTGCTCAAAGCTAGCCATTATGACCATATATGACATTATAATCCGCTGGAAAATCGTTTGGGTGCAAATGGTGACAGTTGTGGTCCATTCTGGTGGATAGAGGGAAGTGCAGTAGCTGAAAGACAAATGGTGAGCCCCGTGGAGAGCAAGCTGTCACTGCAGTCCAAGCCTTGCGTGCAGCACGGAAACGATGGAGGCAGGAAAACTGTTTTACAATCCTCTGAAAAACTTAGTGATTATTTCCTACGGGGCCAAATTGAAAACATTTGTGGTGAGCTGTTGATGCCCTCTGAAGTGTTAAATTGGATCCCAACATTATATGATGAATCACCCCTTTCCCGCCGCCAGGAGTGCCTGTTAGTGCTTTTCACCGTGCTATGCAAGCGCAATCTATTCCAAACAGGCATTGCAAAGCATACGATTATTGCACTAACATGTCACCTACTATTCTGACCTGGCTCTGACCGATTGGCAATAACTGCTGTGGTGATATTGTGGATGCAGATTGGCACACAATCTGTTTTTTTACACAAAAGATGATGTTCTCATTCAAGTTTCATTTCAGTTTGAACAAATTCATTCAAATTAAACAAATTCAATTTGATGCCTGGGCAGTCACAGTAAAAACACACATTCAGTTGGACAAAATTTAAGTTGGACGTTTGTGTTGCAGCCTCGATGCCAGATAAACATGAATTTGGCTTTCCCTTGCTGTGATAATAAGTAGCTCCATTGTGTTTGAATATAGTGTCTAAAGAGGGTAAGAGGGTCAAACAGCATCGAGTGTACGGATGCTGGGTTTTAAAGGACTGCGACTGGGCTTCCAGTATAGTATATAGCCTGATATTACAGCCTATTAGCACTCTGACGCGATTGTTGGCTTCTCATTCACAGTGATGATTACCTTTATCGACCGAATTAGACGTCGCGGACTTGTTTTCTACATCATTTGGAATTTAATGGGAGCGAATGAGCCTGAGAAGTACGGCAAAACTGATAAAAATGAAATAAAAATATAGTTAATTGTGGCTATCACGACATGGATGGAAATCGTAAAAAATGAGCAAAAAATCCTGTCACTTTAAAGGTGTCTGTAATTACCCACAAACCTAAGGCAATGCCACTTCAGTGTAGCCTGGAAAGGTAGACAATCCTTTTCATCAAGGCTAGCGAGGAGGAATTTCATCTATAATTTCTCCCCAGTTGTATTCAAGGCTTTCAAATATCCTGTAAGCCTTTCTTCCTTTACTAGCCATCACAAACGTGGACTTGTGAACAACATCCTGCCCTTGTAAAACTGTCTGAGGTATACTGAAATATGAACTGGCTCTGGCTCAGTCATCCCGTACTCCCCACACTGTATTCCCTCCACTAATACAGCTCCAGGCACCACTACACAGGGATCCAACGCAGGAACCAGTGACTGTAAACACCGGATGATGAATTTCAATAGAGCAACCAGTGTGAAAACATCATTTAGACTGACAGAGCACACACACACACACAGAAAGACACAGATGTCCACTCACACACACTCTCACACACACACACACACACACACAGGAATGCAGACAAGTGTTCAAGCTGACTCATATTATGACCAAAAAAGAACAAGAGCAGAGAGGATGTTCAAGGCAGAGAGAAGTTATTGAATAGAGAGAGAGGGAGAGAGACAGAGAAAGAGAGAGAGAGAGGTGAAAGATAAAGAAAAAGACAGAAACAGAGAAAGTCCCAGACAGAGGGAGAGTGCCACTGGGCATCAGACAAAGAGGATGGAAAGGACGGTCACAGACAATGAGGCACTTAAAGGGAAATTCCACCTTCGGATACTCTGGCACTGTTATATGTCATCACTCTGTGATGTTCAAGGCATTCCAGGACTTATTTTGTGATGATGTGTTGCAAAGTACCTTTTTGTTGTACCCGCTTTCCCTCAACCTGCCACGTCTACTTCGACTTCAGTTGAACGGGCGTGAACTTATCCCATTTCAATGAGTAGGTGTGTACTTGACTGGAGTAAAGTCAGATTGGTGTTGGACATTCAATAACTTCAGCCAACAAGTAAAAGCACATTAATCAATATATTTGTGATTGCTGGAAGAGGAAGAACAATTTACAACCACTTTTTCAATATTTGAGAAGATGCTTTTCGTATGCAACCTCTATTCT
Source organism: Monocentris japonica (assembly GCA_900323365.1). NCBI lineage: Eukaryota > Metazoa > Chordata > Actinopteri > Trachichthyiformes > Monocentridae > Monocentris > Monocentris japonica. The sequence goes on along the minus strand of OOFE01042392.1, from coordinate 3,931 downwards.
GGTCTCCACTGTCGGTGGAGAAGTTTGCCTCTTCTACGATGGATTTCTCCAGATCTTTGATTCTGAGGGACTGACACCAAAACTTTGACGTTTCAGACATTTGACATTGACATTTTTGATGGATGAAATTTTTTCTCCTATCAAACACCCTTCTAGCTGTGCTGGAAATATCTTGATGTGATGTCACGTCGTCTATGTTTAGCCAGTTATGTGCAGGAATATGAAAAATACCAAACAACAAAATGGACCCAGAAATACAAGGACCTTCGCCAAATCAGTGTTACAGTGTTTAAGGTCGGATTTTTCCTTCAAGAGAAAAGTCAAATGTCTTTGCAGGAGAACTAAAGCAATCCAAGACTGTTGGCATGGCAGACTAAATAGAAGTGTTTCTCTCTGGCACACATTTCCCATCAGCCCCACTAAGAGGCACAGATGCCCCCAAGGTTAACCGTCCAATCAGTCGCTCCACTACTCGTCACCACGGAGACAGCCCAGCTGACATCATCTGGGTTGAAGGCTGGTAGTGTTACACAAACCATTGAATGAAACTACGTCACACAGTGTCAAGTAAGACATACATTCTTTTAAATACAATCATCTCTCGCTATCTATCTTTCTTTATCTGTTTCTCCCTCCCTGCAGCAACTGATAATGTAAAAAATTAATAACTTGCCAAAATGTCATAAAGGTGTCCCTCTAAATGGGTTGAAAATGTTATAAAGCCTTTTAATTTAGTAAATTATGTCACATTATTACATCAACCGACAATTTCTTTGTCGGTTTCTTTTCAGAAGGGTGGAATATTTTTAACCGATGATACAATAATATTATTGACCAATAATGGAACAACTCAAGTTGTTATATTCTTTTTATTATTACATTATAAGTCAATATAATATCATATCATCAGTTCAAAATATGTTGCACCTCTTATGAAGTAATATTTTTTATAACATTTTCAACCCAGAGGGACATTTTTATTACATTTTGACAAGTTATTACTCTCCTTCAGCTACTCTCCTTCATCCCTCTCTTCCTCCCAAAGTGTCTTACAGTGCCAGGAGTGCAATCCGGACCCCCCCCCCCTTGACCTGTACCTACCTTAACCCTTGCTGTAACCATTATGGCTGTCACTATTAACCCAGTCTCCTATGTGGATGAATCTCCAGAGGTTTGTCTCCCCCACTGGTGTCATCCATCAAAGTCAACCTTGAAAACACCCCAGCATTGACTTCTCACACTAACCTGCAATAATGGCAAGACCTCTGCCTCACAAATCTCACAAATCCTCTAATTAATACCCAGTGGTCCCAGTCTAAGGAGACCAAATGAGTCCAATATGTTGGTGTAGTCAAGTCAAGTCAGGTCAAATTTATTTATAGAGCACTTTGAAACAACAAAGTGCTTTACAAAGCAGGCGAGATTAAAAGACAGAATAAAGTACAAATAAAAAAAAAACACAGACATCCAAAAGTTCAAACAGCAGAAAATCAAACACAATTGTATGTTATGAGTAAAGATAAGTTTTTAGTTGTGACTTACAGGCTTCAAATGAGTTGGCAGATCTGATGCTTTGAGGAAGGCTGTTCTATAGTTTTGGGGCAGCCACAGAAAAAGCGCCATCATCAGACAACAGACCTCGGCCAGTGGACCTGAGGGATCTAGTTTTATGGTATGGGCAAATAATTTCCAAAATATAGAGTGGAGCCAGACTATGTAGGGTTTTGTAAAAGATCTAGAGCCAACTGTGGTGAAAACTTGTAGGAGGAATTTTATGGGAATGTTGTCAAGGGGGCAGGATCTAGGCCTCACACCAGAAATAATCTAAAACTAGTTAAGGGGGCGGAGTTGACAGAAGAAATGGGCATGTCACGGAGAGGAGGGCAGATGTTTGATCTTATGTCGCCAACCTTCTTCAATGCATCTAAAGTGCAGATAGACGAGGGGCTAATAATTGAGTTTATAGTATTAAATAGGACCCTGGAGTTATGACAATTCTTTGAGAGAAGATCAGAAAAATATTTTGCTCTTCTGCTTCCTCATATCAAACAGGTATTTTAGAATATCGAGAGAGACTTGAAGGTTATCGGTCTGCGCTCAGCTTTTCTACATTCTGTCCTTATAGCACCAGTTTTATTATTTAGCCATGGTGAGGCTATGGGCTTAGGTTGTCTGTATCTCTGGGGAGCCGCTGAGTCAAGGAGAGTGGAACAGGGATTAAGTGGGGGGGTGGTCAGTAATATTGGTACTAGGAGCTGTTGCATAGGCCTCAGAAAACCTGGTGGCAGAGGAGTTAAAAGTACGTAAGGTGCTAAGTACGATAAGTATGGCCTTTAACATGGGCAGGGCCATCCCCAAGCTGAGCGAGGCCAAAGGAGTCAATATTAAAGTCACCAGGGAGGCGAATATTGTCATATTTAGGCATAACATAAAACAGTAAGTTGGAGAAGTCATGGATGAACTCCTTGTTTGATTTGGGGTTTATACACTAGAACACAGAGCACAGGAGCACAGGAGCCTTGCCAGGTATTATAAAACCAAGGGACTCAAAAGATGAAAAAGAGCCAGTAGAGATGGAGAGAATTTGAAAGGCTTTTTCCGAACTATAGCAATTCCATGGTGGAAGTGAGTGTAATCCAGGGCGGTAGCTTTGTTAGGGATTGAGTAGTGAATGCAAGATCATTTGTTAAAATAAAATGTCGGTGAACCAATAATACTCTCTGATATTGGCCTATGACAGATATATCATTATCAGCAAATGCCCCCCTGATAATGCACTGGTAAAGTCAATCCAGAAAATGGCAAGATTAGTTAAAGATTTATTTTTCTCCGTAATTGCAGATTTTCTGTACACTTGACCACGGATTTCATTCCAACATGATACATAACCACTTTGGGTTGATGCTCCTTGCTCAGAATAGATGGTGGACATTGCATTTTGGAATGAAACTCTTCAAATAAACTCCTGTGAACCAGAATCCCCAAATATCCTGTGTGTTGTTTCGAGCTCTGGTGTATTTCTTTAGAATTCAGGTTCAACATTTGGTCTAGAGAGGGTTTATGATTAATAATGCATTATGAGTTACAACAATAGTACAAAATAAATCATTTTTGGCAAATGTATGAGGCGATTTTCCTCTCCGATTAGCCACATTAGTCTTGAAAATCATGTATCTTCTGGCCCCCAAACACACACACACACATCCAATCCTACAAATACAACCAATATCCCACTCAGACTTCATATACAGTTCAGTGGTATAAGGCTTTGTTATTATAAAACAGAAGTATGGTGCCTCTATGTGTTCAGATAATCTTATTATCATCCCATGGAAGCCTCTGTGTGTGTGCTGCCACACGCTGTACCATGTCCATCTGTTTGTTTGGTAAAACCAGCTTTGCGCTTTAATCTACAGAAGGCCACAGTCACAGTTCACACACACACTGGGGCAGATGATATCAGTGCAAGACTGGTTTCATTGGAACAGGGAGGATGCTGGGTAGGTTTCCCCTCCATTCTGCAGCTCTGCACTAAACGGTCCTTACAATGGAAAAATACTAACATATTTTACGAATCTGACTGACGTTCATATTATGACAAAAAAATAACACTTACTACCCTTTCGCCTCTACTCCACCATGAGGGATTCTTCTGTCTGAAACATCACACTGCTGGGCAAATCTATTTTTATTTGTTGTTTTTTTTGTGTGGCTTTACCGTCCCGCCCTGCAGTGATACTGAATGATGCTCCTTCCTGCAGAGAGGAGAGAGAGTGAGGCGCGTGTGGCTTATCGCGTCTGAAGCTTTCTCAGAACACAGCAGTGTGCACGTCTATTCCACAGAGGCACCAGGCTTATGAGAGACACACGAACATCACTCGGAAATGAAATGAAAAATCAAGGCAAAGAAAAATAAAGAGACAACTTCTAC
>OOFE01042391.1:0-10148 GCA_900323365.1 Monocentris japonica | reverse complement strand
GCCCATTATGCCATACAACCGCTTTTTTCACACAACGGCCACCAGGAATCGTGAAGTCAGACCCTACTTCCGGAGAAACTCAGAAAGTAAAATTCAATTCCAAAATGCCGTCAGGCCCATATTCATAGAAGTCGGCAGGTCACAGCATTACGGTAATTTGAGCCGGTTCATAAAGTTATTGTCGTGGTGATGAACGTAGAGGAGCCACGTTACCATCGTGTTATCGTCAACGATGGCGCAGGTGAAAGCCAATCAAAATCAACATGTTAATGAAGCGTTACACATTTTAAAATGGCACATTTTAAAAACGGCAAAGAAAGTCAAGACCTGGAATTCGATGGGGATTGGTAGTCGTTTCCAAATTTATTATTTATGTATTTCCAACACAAAATATGGTTTTAGAAATATTTTGTTTATTACTAAAATTACTGAAACTGAAATTGCGGTGTGCTTTTATGAAAATGATCAGAAGTGGGCAGTGCCACAAAACACATGCGGTAAAAGTAAGCCGGTAATTTTTTTTAGGAATAAAACGCTGCCGGTGATTTTTGTGAATATGGGTCAATATATGTTACTTCCAGTTTAGAAAGGTAATAGGAGTTGAATATCTCTGAAATATCATTTTTTATAGTTTGTATTAATAGTATTTTGTCAGTTAGCTTCCACCTTTTTTAAAACTTTACTTACCAGGGAAAGTTACCAAGCCCAGTAGTGGCCATCCTGGAGGGAAGATGTATTTTGTGGTGACGCTTGTTCTCTTCTGATTCATCGCTGATGCAGGACACTTTGGGAATCATCATCATATCTGTTGTCTCTCCCAAGGGGTCCAGTCCTGCTGAGATTTCTCCCAAGACAGTCAGAGGGGTTTATAACAAATAAACTATATCAGATTTCACCCCAACAAATAATAATCCTTCACTTGTCTACTTTCACTGTGGCGACATGTGCTACATCCCAAAAAAACAACGTAATGAAATCAAAGATGGCCGACAGAAACCTCGACTTCCTCACTGGTACTGTGCTTCCGAGCAACATGCTTGCTGCTGCCACTGGTGGTCAAATGGTAGACTGCAAAACTTTCTTAAAAATGTCTTAATTGCAACAGAGATGCAGCATGTGTCGCCGCGGTGAAAGTAGACAAGTGAAAGAGCAGGGAGAAATCAGGGGAGAGACAGCGAGACGGCGTCCTGGATCAGAGTGATATAAGTTCATACACAGGATAAAAGTCAAAACTTTAAAAGGATCGATAGACAGTTAGGAACCTGAAAGGCATCAAATGAATCACATGAGTCTGTTCACTCTCCCACAGAGAATGTATTTTCACAACCGGAAATACAATATTCAAGGATAAACAAAATGGAGGATGACGTATCGGTGGTGGTGTCGGCAGTGGAGGAGATAGTGCGAGAGGAGGACGAGGAGGAAGAGGGGGAGTACCTGGATGAGACTCAGGTGTATCTGCGCTCCAAGTTCTACGAGTCTTGGCTGTGGAGGGACGTGGTCCTGCCCGGCGAGGCCCACGGCAGAGACGGGTGAGTGGCAGCCAGCAGCCTACCTGACGGTTACCGTTGGTGTTTTAGATCAATGAAACATTTTCTGGTATCAGACAGGAATATATATCTCAACGTGACGTCACATCATCTACGATTGGAGGAAGAACAAAACACCAGACAACTAAATTGACTCAATAAATGCAACATACAGCATCTAGAGCTTCTCTGGATTACCACGATAATCCAGAAAACTGTCTCCCTGTCCAGATGACTGGCATTACCGATGAGCTTGGTAAAATCAAATGACCAACTTCATCTGGCTGCACTAACGCCGCCTGGCTGTACTTTAGCCGACTCTTCTCCAGAATGAGTAGTAATGAATGCCACAGTGGAACAAGCAGACAGCACCCTGACAACATCTTGTACCCAACATGTTGTTACTGCTGTTTGTACCTGATTTGTTTCCTGACCCCTTGGTGGTTTCCGGGGTCTGTTTTAGGGCCCGGCGCTTTGTGGTGGCGGAAGTCCCTGCGTTGCATCATAGTGTATCGGCCTGATGATAAGGGCTGTGGAAACCGGTCTGAACCAGTCCTGATCACTGTTTCCCCAAAACAAACAAAAACAGCATTGATTAGTTACTCTATCTGTACGTGTGTGTGTGTGTGCGCGCATCAGTGTGATGTCAGCAGCTGTCTGTGTGTGTGTTACTGGTCACTGTTTGCACTGTGTTTAGTAATGTCCTCAGTTGACTGAGGACATCTAGTTCATATTTGACAGGTTCGCTACTGAAAGTGAAAAAATATAGACAAACAAAATAAAAGTCATGAGTGATGGTTACCTTTTCATCCTAGCTCTTATTTCTTTACGTAGCGTTCCTCTGTCATATGGACAGTCTAGTTATACAGGATTATTTGTTACTGTTGTCGGGAAGCTGCGGTTCTGACCTTTGACCTCCTCACTGGGGGCCGGTTGCACCAGCTGTTTGTGAGTTCATACTCAGCCACGTTAGAACCAAAGTGTTTAACTAACACAAACCAGCTCCGATGTACACTTACCCACCGGCTGACCAAGGGTAACCTACACTGTTAACTTAGCTAGCTGACAACGACAAAAACACATGGCGGCTTCCAACGCCGAGAACAAATACTAGAACATGTTGTGATAGAAATAACCCCAATGCAGGAAATGCAGCTGAAGCCACATGATGAAGGTCAGATTCTCTTATGATATTATTATTTATCTCTAGTTGTATATAGAAACAAAACAAAGCAATACATCCCTTTAACGTTTTTATGCTGCTGCTATTTTTGTGATGCTGGAGTCACTTCCTTGTTTACATCGTTTATTGCTTTTTAATTGGACCCTGATGTTTTCTAGTAACCGGTTTACGCGTTGCTCAGGCTTTTCCAGCTAAGACATTCCTTACGTTTGAATGGTGCAACCGATGAGCAAATGGCCAGTTTCAAACTGACTAGTAGTTACTGAGAACTGAGTAAGGACTTTACACACAAACTAAACAACGGATATAGGAATGACCGGTGCAACCCAACATGGTGATTGGTGGCTGACGACTGCTAACGGGAATCTGATCAACAGGAGGGCGTCTCTGACTGTGGACTCCATCTTACCTGACAGCATCACAGAGTGGGGCGTGCTGGCCATCAGTGCGTCAGCTAATACAGGTAGGCAATGGGGCGGGCCTATACGTGTATATGTCCTGATTTCCTCTTGCTCTACTGTCTTTTACAATGTCAGTCATAGCACATAATCCCCTACACACGGACTCAAAAACCTCACTAATCTACGTCTACACACCCGTCAGGTTTCTGTGTTGCTGAGCCGTACAACGTGAAAGCATGGAAGCATTTCTTTGTGGACCTGAAGCTGCCGTATTCAGTAGCGAGGAACGAACAGGTGGAGATTAAAGCCGTGATCCACAACTACGGCTACGACAACCTGCAGGTACCAAAACAACCTCGAAGCTCCCAGCGAAGCCTCGGCCCCATTCAGCTGGCCTGGTGTCAGTTTAGTGTGCAGTCACCATATAGGGGAAGTTAAATTCAATAATAATCACATTCTGTTTTGAACAAACTGAAATCAATTCTGAGCATTGCTTGGTTTTACTGTCATCGTCGAACATTTTGCGTCTGTTGCTGCCCAGGTGAGGGTGGTGCTGATGAAGACAGAGGGCATGTGCAGCATCGCCTTCAACGAGAAACACACGCAGGAAGTGAACCTGCCGGCCGGCTCTTCTTTGGTGGTGCCTTACACCATTGTACCGCTGGAGGTGGGGAAGCTTCCAGTGGAGGTGATGGTGGTGGGTAGGGACATGATGGGAGGAGACCGCATCCAGAAGATGCTGCGGGTGGTGGTGAGTCACCTTTAATATTATGATGATATACTCCAGGAGGGAAATGGAGGGAAGAACAGCAAGATGGATGGATGGATGGGGATAGATGGATGGATGGATGGATGGATGGATGGATGGATGGATGGATGGATGGATGAACAGCTAGCTGGATGGATGGATTTACTGTGACTAGTAATATCAATGTTAGTTTGTTGGTACCCAGCCATCAGTTCCTGTTTGGTTGGAGGTTAGTAGTTAGACTAATAGTTTGTTTGACTTTCTTGAAAGTAGCAATAATACATTTATGTGTTTGGCGCTTGTCAAAAACGTAGCAACTTACAGACAAAAACATAATAAATTAAGTTAAAGAATGAATTAAAGAAAAACAATAAAACAAATGTCAGACATGAATAAAACAACAAAACAAAACAGGTAAAGACCAAATAAAAACCAGACTCATTTAGGTTGAAACGAGATCAGCTTCTGTCAGCTTAGTGACCCCATTCTGACCCCGAACAGATGGAGGGAGTGCAGAAGACTAAAGTTCGGAGTTTTGTGTTGAACCCGTCTGCCAGTGGAGAAGGCGGTAAGGAGACTGAACTGATGCATGATGTCCAATGTTCTCCTGTTTTAGACCAAGTCCATATGTACAAGATAAAGCTAAACTTTCACATTTAAACCCTTTGTAGACTCACTTTAGTCTCGACGTCTTTCAAACGGCTAATCAACGTAAAATTGAAACATGATGTCTCAGTAACTTCTGTGCTTCTGCACAACATGTTCATTAATAAATGTTGTACCATATATTTTTTCTATAACATTCTTTAAATTTAAAAAAAGTTCAGATGTTTCCAACAGTTACCTCTTGCTGCCATGTGAAGAGTCCTGCTGCAGATCTAGAGATGTCTGTTGAAACGTTTGCACTGCTGCAGGGAAGCAGGTGATTCATCTGGGCCGGGTGGAGCTGCAGTCCGTTGTGCCGAACTCCCAACCAGAGACGTTCATCAATATCAGAGGTCAGTCAGGAGACCTCTCCCCTCCTATTCTATTCTACTCTACTCTATTCTATTCTATTCTATTCTATTCTGTCCTGTCCTGTTCCTCCCAGGCAACCTATTGGCCGACAGCATAGAGAACTCCATCAATGAAGACTCTCTGGCCGCTCTGATCCGGATGCCTGGCGGCTGTGTGGAGCAGAACCTTGCCAGCATCACGCTGCCGCTCATCGCCACCCTCTACCTGGACCGAACCAATGGCTGGGAGAACGTGGGGGTGCAGCGCAAGGCCGAGGCCCACCGCTACATCAGGAGAGGTTAGGGAGGAGGAGGAGGGGGTGGAGGAAGGGAGGGATGAATGGATGGATGAACCTTTTTGAATCACCTGAATCGCCCTTTTGAATCAAACGTCTCCTAAAACATGGTCTGATCTTCATCTAAGTCATAACAATATCATCTATTGTCATGACTTAGATGAAGATCAGACCATATTTTCGGAGTCATTTAACCAGGAATGCAGGTGGTTCACCAACCTCCCTGTGTGGAGGTCTGACTCTGCTGTGTGTTTCCAGGCTACGAGAACCAGCTGGCGTATCGTAAAAGTGACGGCTCTTACCCCCCCTACAGGAACCAAGGCACTAGTACCTGGTACAGCCATTACATTACATTACATTGGGTATTAAACTGCCCTCGGATACTTTGACACTGTTTTATATCATCAATCTAAGACGTTCAACACACTCCAGAGTTATTTTGTGATGAGGTTTTGTTATTTGTGAACCCACTTTCCCTCAACCCGCCTCGTCTACTTCTACTTCAGTTAGTGATTTCCTACATTTCCAAGAATGCCTTTCGACAAGAGAACAGATGTGAACTTGTTGCTTTCAATCAAAGATATACGGGCATATGGCCGTATAGAAATACTGTAGCTAGTTGACAACTAGCTCGCGAACATTGGGGCGTGTCTATGATTGCAGCCCCTTGTGTCCCTTTTTCAAACACAGCCTGTCTTGTGGCTGCATTGCATTCTGGTCTATTGAGGCTACTGCATTGCATCATTCAAAACTCTTCTCACGTTATCTGTTCTTCTTCTTTAGCTTCTCTTCTGTCTTTCTCACATTCACTCATAATATCCGACTATATCATGATATTCTTTTATTCATGCATTCAACAACGTTTGGGGCATTTAGTTGATGCTTTCGTCAAGAGTGACTTACAATAAATGCTGCAGTAGTTTAGCTTTAATTCCTCCATCGCCACCATTACAAGCGACCAGTAGTAACGAGGTGAAGGGTCAAAGCAATATCAGCTAGACAATAGACACATTAAGTACCAGATGGGTAACAAATAGAAGAGCCGGGTAGAGAAGATGTGAGATAATGTGGTTTTAAAGTAAAACACTGTATTTTAAAAGTTAAATAAATAAATTCAAGCGGTGCTTTCAGGATCACGGCCTACGTGGTGAAGGTTTTCTCCATGGCTCATTCTATCGTCGGCGTCAATGAGCAGCAAGTGTGTGACGCTCTGCTGTACCTGCTGAACAACAAGCAGCAGCATTTGGGGAACTTCAAAGAGGACAACCCAGTCTACAGCACGACCATGACCGTGAGAGACACACACACACACACACACACACACACACAGACTCCTCAGTAACGTCTGAGCGGTGTGGGGTGAATCCTCTTCCTGTGTGCGTCTGCAGGGCGGTCTCCGTGGCGAGGAGCCCGAGGTCACACTGACTGCCTTCGTCCTCATAGCGCTGGCCGAGGCCAAGGAGGCAGGGATCCGGTGCACCGGGGACACGGATGTGGAGGTAAAGTTCACAGCAAAACAAGACCATGGAACCTTCGATTACTTTCTTTTTTAGTGAAATGGACAAAAGCGAACTTAAATACAACAGCTCCTCCCACAAATACCAAACTGCTTCACCAGCACAATATTGTTGTTACTAAGAGAAACAAAATCATGTTTATATTTATTTATATTTTTAGAGTTTCATAAAAATATAACATAATTGTCGTCATGAACCCTTCCTACCTCTAGTTGGTGTGTCTGTCCTCACAATGTCTAATGGACTTAAATCCAGAAGACTAAATGTGAAGAAAACCCTCCTGATAGGAATCGAACCTCCAGCACTGTGGCATCTACTGATCTAAGAGATCCACTGCAGCACTGTGGTGATCTACTGATCTAAAGTAATAGCAGTAATAGTACTAGTAGTAGTAGTAGTAGTAGTAGTCATAGCAGTAACAGTATTAGTGGTGGTAGTAACAGTACTAGTAGTAGTAGTAGTGGTGGTAGTAACAGGACTAGTAGCAGTAGTAGTAGTAGTGGTGGTAGTAACCGTACTAGTAGTAGTAGTAGTAGTGGTGGTAGTAAAAGGACTAGTAGTAGTAGTAAGTATACTGTATGTTTTCTACAGGCTGCCACCCGTAAGGCAGCCAACTACCTGAAGAGGGCGCTGTTGGCCCCATTGAAGCGACCATATACTGTGGCCATCTCCTCCTACGCTCTGGCTCTGCTGGGAAAAGACTTCGACCCGAGAAGCGCCTTACTCAAGGTTGCATCTCCAGGTATCCTGAACACTCACCACTTTTCACTGGTAAAATATAGATGTGGGTTGGTGTTAATATGGACGATGACCCCATCTGTTAGTTCTACCAACATTTCTCAGAGGCGGAGCTGCTCTGGAGACAGAGATAATCTCATTGGTTGAGTTAAACCTCAGTGGGCGGAGCCAAAGAACCACAGCTTTTCTGGCTAAGTAATGTCAGACTGAAGCCCAGAGAAAAAGACAAGCGGTAAGAGAGGAGCTAGCTAACATTATGAAGCCTAGCACTCTGCTGCTAACTGAAACAATACAATCTCTTTGGCTCCGCCCACTAAGTACTACCCTCAGCCACAGATTACTTCTGCCTCTGAGAAAGCTTCAAGCTCCAAGCTTCTCTCTCAACATCTGCTGGTGGACACGTCCATCCAAAGCACATTACATTACCTTTACTGCATACATTTTCCATCATGGTTGGCCCCAGCGGTCATGGGACCCTGAACCCTGGTGTGTCAGTGCCTTGATCGACCCTTTGAGTAACACAGGACCACCCTGTCTCGGCCCTCCTCCCTCCTCCAGATATTAGCCACTGGCCTGACAGCGAGAACAACCTGTTCACCCTGGAGGCCACCGGCTACGCTCTGCTGGCCCTGGTGAAGAGCGGCCACATGGAGGAAGCTGCTGCGCCTTTCAACTGGCTGAACAAGCAGCGCAGGCGAGGAGGCGGCTACGGTTCTACTCAGGTACCAACAGGGGGAGTCTGCTAGCTAAGCTGGAAGCTGCCGTATGGGCTGGTTGGGTGATTCAGCCATCCTTGCCTCTCCCTCTTCCTTCCTTACCTCCTTTTTCCTCTCACCCAGCCCACCATGGTGGTGCTCCAGGCCTTGTCAGAGTACCTGGTCCAGAAACCCCCTCCCCAGGACCTCAGCCTGCAGGTGGATGTCAAGGTACCGGGCCGCAGGGATCTCCGCTACCATTTCGACCCCAAGACGTCCTACGCGGCGCGCTCCTCCAGGGTAACGGAGATGAAACTCCCCCCCACCCCAGTCAAACACATTTAGCTGACATCTTATCCAAAGTGACTTCAAATTTATTTATCGAGCGTTTTTAACCAGCAGGCTTGCCACAAAGTTACAGAAAACAAAGTACACAAAACAGATAACAGAAAGAGAGAAAACTCCAAGAAGGGCCAGAGTTTGTGCATGTGACTGAATGAATGAAAAATGATTTACTGTCTGTTATTTTCATGCATTCAAAAAAATATTTGTAATTAAAGACCAAGGCCACTTCCCATAAAAAATAAGCTTGGAGGTATACTTTAACATGTTTTTGTTCAGATGTTTCTCACCTACCAATTCTTCTTCTCTGGTGCTCTCCTAGGTGGCTCTGGACCAGGAGTTTGAAGTGGAGGCTAAGGGTAACGGACAGGGGATACTGGAGGTACGACCACATCCCCACCTCAGTAGTTGCTGCTGTTGCAGAAAAAAAACTTCCTTGATCCTTGATAGGTGGAGACTTCATGACTCCAGAGCCAATGAAATCCATTCAAAACCTACAAAAAATTTTCAAAATTCATGGTTGTTAATCTGAAACAAGGCAGCTTTTATAATTACCTGAAAAGTTTCTTTTCTGGAGCGTTTGATCCGACAGCAGTAATGTATTGGTGTATGTAATGGTGTTTTTAAGCTCCACCAATTGATACTGTTTTTCTCTTGGGGGTCTCACTGTTGTTTTGCATGTGGGGTCACTTCCTGACACTGTGAACTTTGACCCCAGGTCGTGACCTATTACAACCAGTTGCATGAGGAGGACGAAAAACCCTGCAAGGACTTTGAGCTCAGCGTTGCTATTGAAGAATCCAGCGGTAGTTCACCAAACCCATGAACACGTCTGATTATATGAACATGTTTTATTATATGAACAAACCTGGCCATCCAATATTGTTGTTTCTGTCCTCGTCAAGCTCAGTTTACTGCCACAAAGCCGATGAAGTCATTTCAGTACAGATGGACATTTCTTTGAACTTTATAACATAACATAAGACAACATAAGATAACATAAGATAACATAACGTAACATAACATAAGATAACATATCATAACATAAGACAACATAAGATAACATAAGATAACATAACATAACATAACATAACATAAGATAACATACCATAACATAAGTAACATAAGATAACATAAGATAACATAACATAACGTAACATAACATAAGATAACATACCATAATGTAACATAAGATAACATAAGATAAGATAACAAAACATAACAAAACATAACATAACGTAACATAAGATAACATAAGATAAGATAACATAAGATAACATAACATAACATAACATAACATAACGTAACATAACATAAGATAACATAAGACAACATAACAAAACATAAGATAACGTAACATAAGATAACAAAACATAACAAAACATAACATAACATAACATAACATAACGTAACATAACATAAGATAACATAAGACAACATAACAAAACATAAGATAACATAACATAAGATAACATAACATAACATAAGTAACATAACATATAACAACATAACATAACATAAGATAACCTTGGGTACTTTGAAAGGTGCTCTTAAAACTATTATTATTGTTATTGTAACATTGTAAATGAATATTGTGCTTTTCCTTCCTACAACAGAGAAACCTCCAGCAGATGTGGAGAAGTCCTACCAGATCACCATCAGAGTGAGGTGAGGTTTTGCTTTGTCTTAATTTATTTTAACCCA
>OOFE01042390.1:0-11144 GCA_900323365.1 Monocentris japonica | reverse complement strand
GGGGGATGGTGGAGGAGAGGGAGGGAATACAGAGAGGGAAGGATGGTGGGCGAGAGAGAGAAAGGGATGGAGATACCCACCAAGGAGAGATGAAGTGGTTATAAAACAGTTAGTTGCAGTCCTCAGTTCTGACTGGCTTCATAGCCATTGTAAAATGTGACCACCATATTAATCGTCTGACATCACTCATACAGGCATTTATGAGTTGCCTAGCAACCACTTTGTTTAGCTACTGTTAAAAAAATATTAATAGCCTTTAATTATTATGAATTACTAAGCATTAAATGGTCGTTTTTTGTTTTGGTGACATCTTTGGTGCTCAGCCTCGTCGCTGTGGTGTTTCTTCACTGCTCTTCCCAGAGATCACCTGTCAATCAAACAGTGTGTCCAGTACTGTGACGTCTTTGTCCTTGGATTTTCTGTTGTTACTTTCACAGAGGTAATAGGAGGGTTTGGTTAGAGGCTGGTATACCTTTACTGGTTACCTTAAGTTAACTACTAAAAGGCTAACCCGAACCTTAACATACCCCAGTTATGTCCTTACAGGTCTTTCTATCAGGTAATCATAATGAAGACTCCTGGACCGATCACGCACTCACGCACGCACGCACGCACACACGCACGCACACGAGCCTAGTGTGACCGGAACCCATGCAGCTTGGCTCAACAACAACAAAACAAAACACTGCCTGATTCACAAACAAAGAGAACGTCTATTCTGCAAGTCATCGTCACTACAGGCTTTTTCTAACTGAGACACTTTTTAATTGGCTGACAGCAGGAGGGAATATACTGTTGCCACAGCTGAGCATACACCTGCTGACCCGCTACTCTCACACACACACACTCTATTGGAATTTGGTGCTGCCCTTTCCAAGTGTATCCACAATGTCAGAGAGTTCCCCCAGGGCAGCCCTCATTCAGGGCTCCTGTTATCTGTTATTCTGCTGACCGTGTGCTGCGCTGACAACAGCCCTTTCCCTCTACTGGCACAGACTCCGCTCAGGCCAGGTGACTTGGCATTAGGCAGCAGCAACCAAGGAAACACACACTGCACACACACAGGCCTCTCACACCTTGCTAATTAGCTCAGCAGTGGGACTGGAAGCCGCTGCAGATAGCGCTCTGCTTGGCAGAGCAAGAGTGAGAGAGAGCGAGAAGCAGGACAGAGGGGAGATGAGACATGGTAGGCCTAAATCCAAATGAGTCAAAGGGGAACCTAAAGTACAACACAGGCAATCAGTGAAATGAGAAGATTTGATGAAGCGCGTAGCTGAAATTCCTTTTCATATGTTTTCAAAACCAACACGAGATGCCAGCGCCAAGAGATGCTGCCTAGGCAGATTTTCCATGACAAAATACCCATGCAGTGTTAAGGACCCAGGGACAGTGATCCCCACCAACCTGCCAGATGGTTTTTAGCCACGAGGCCAACAGATGAAAACAGACAGACAGCAAAAAGAAACAGAGATGGAGCGAGAGAGAGGAAAAAGAGGCAAACGTTGGATTTTACTTGTTTTCTACTTTGTTTGGTGCTGCACTACTTTGCCTTTTTTATTTATGTTTTACTATTTTGACACAGCAAGAGCCAGAAACACAGAGACAAGAGTGTAGTGTACTAATCCGGAAACCAGTCACTTGGTGGGATGTATAGAAGCAGCTGACATCCAGCATTCTCCATCTGGTTTCAACTAGGCATTCAGCCTTCATCTCTGTTGAGGCAAACAAAGCCCAGAGAAGTGGGACACATTATGAACCCGATTTGTCATGATCAATTTACGTTCAGAAATTAAATTCTGGTCATGCCATGTGTTGCCACTGTGCACCAGATGAATAAACCACAGCAGCCTCAGCAGCAACTCTCAACCAACTGTATACACAACTATATGCACAACACCCCAACACATACATAAACACACAAAGTATGTCTAGTTGTTCTAGTGAATCACTCTCGTGTCAAGAGTGAGAGACAATTCTTTGCATTTCTAGTGTCCACTAGGACTGGAATCACAACTGGAACAGGCCAGACGGTTAAGGGACAAGCGCTCAGTTGCTTCTGTTTAGGAGACCGTTTTTTATTTCACTCAAGTTTCGATTCATCACTTCCTGTGGGTGGAGAAGATTTCCCTCCAGTGTCAATACCCTGAAGTTAATTTGGGTAAACAGCGTCTCAAATGGGGGGGTAGGAAGCTGTTCTCTGTTGCAGCCCCACTTTGCGATTCAGGCTGATAGGACGGGTGTATTTTCACATTACAATCTTGCACAGTGGAGCTTTAGGTGATTTGAGGCCACTTTGACACTTGGCTCTCTCAACTGAGAGCATACATTTCCAGTGTTAACCTCCCGTTGGTCCTGTGAATTTACTTACATTCAAACAAGTCCGCTATTATGTCAGGTAGACAGAAGCATTAACAGACAGACAAGACAGTAAGATATGCAGGCAGATAGACAGGCAACACAGTCATGCAGAGAGCAGGGCAGTTGGACAGTAAAGGAAAGGTGCAAGTCATATCAGCAGTAGACAGGCAGAGAGGCCAGGCATCAAGTGACACATTCCCCTCTTTTTCTACTCTCAGAGCCCCGCCACTCTCACCCGCTCACACTGCTGGACAACACACAGATGGCTACCATGAAAAATTAGGACTTAAGAAAAGCAGAGGGTGGAGGACCCAAAGAAAAGTCCCTCTGTCTCACACACACACACAGACAAAAACTATCCCCAACCTATTTATTTCCAGCAGGAAATAAATGGTGCACACTCTCCGCCCATACTGAGCTTTTGCTGTGTTTTATTTCTTTCTCTTCCCTGTGGCAAGGGGCTGTTGGAGAGGGGGCTACTGACAGATGCCTCTCCGAGGGAAGGGAGGGAGGCTCAGCGGAAACTCCCTCCTTCTCCTTCTCCTCCACCTGCTCCTTTCCCTTCTCTGGGTGACGGAAGAGAGATGCTGTGAAGGAATTATGGAGTGACTCCCGCATCACTCCTCCAACTCTCACTGACAACCTTAGAGAATGGCCTCTTCTGGCTCAGAGAACAAAATAAAAATGGAATTGGGTTAAAATGTAATAACACAGCCCGGAGTGGAATAAAGATGCTTCGCTAGGCTCTTAACAGCCCCATCTGTCATTGGCTCACGGAGCGATGTAGGAGGGAGAGAGAAAGTGACACCGAGAGAGAGAACGGATAGAGGTGAAAAACAGAAGAGGAAGGCAAGGTGGGTGGATGGTGAGACTGAGAGAAAAAGTAATACAGCCCTGTTGGAAAGCCAGACAGGAAAACAAAAGCAAAACAACCCTCTAGACAGGTGCACGACAAGACGAACGGGTGAAACACAAAGGCAAGACAAAGACAAGATGCTGTGCGTCAAAGTGGCGACGGTAGAACTACGATGGATAGCAATCAACGAGCTTTCCCTACAAGGTGTTTTCTGGGCAGAGATTCAAACATATCCTTCAAGCTCACTTTCACTGGTAGAGTGCCAAAGCCAGGGCTGGGGAGGGTGCCTTCAAACATCAGTAACATTTCATCAGATAGATTCAACTTTATTGTCATTGCACAGAGTGTAAGTACTATGTGCATATGGTGGTAGATTTATCTATCTATTTTATACATATGCACTTATACTCTTATACACTTTACTGTACTGCTATTTGCACTTCTGGTTAGATGCCAAACTGCATTTCGGTTTACCATGAAAAATTCATAAAACACATGAAGATACTAATCTATTTCAATGTACAAACTGAAATTGTAGCTTTTTTTCCCCAAAAAACATCTGCAATTTCATTACCTGGTTTCCCCTATTAGCAGTTTGAAGTGGACATTTTTTTAATAGGTCAGTTAGCTGCAATCCTGTTAGAAGTAATCTATTACTCTCCAACCCTGGCCAAAACGGAGGTGTGAGGCAATGAGGGAGAGACAAGGACAGACAGCAGGGTTGTGGAGCAGCCGAAGCAGAACAAATCTACTGCACTGCAGATAGACTCCAGTCTGTCCTTCAATATTAAACCTGATTTGGCAAAGCGAGGAGTAGAGATAATTTTGTGTCAGGTCTAATTTCCCCTGCGCCACCAATAGTCCTACACTCCTCTGCCAACCTGCCACATCCACCACAGCGGGATGACTTGCTACTGTTGTTGGTAACTTAAAGCAACACTTCACTTTGGTAGACGTTTGTAATTTCTTGTATAAATCTGCAACTGCTCAGTTTACCTGTAGTGATGTCACTCAGTTCGCTTTTATTAGTTTCTAATACAAATGCAGCGCAACAAAGATAATGAGGTTGTGTGTTCTTCGTTTTAAAAGTAATTTTACCTGTTTGCATCATCATCATTGGCAGTCAGGAAAATACACAAATTCCTTGAGGGTGAAGACACATTTCAGGGACAGCCAATGTCTGACTGCCCACACAGTTGCGTTAAAGTGAGCGCGCTAGAGAAAGAAAATGCTGTGGGGAAAAAGTGAAATGCTAC
Source organism: Monocentris japonica (assembly GCA_900323365.1). Lineage (NCBI taxonomy): Eukaryota > Metazoa > Chordata > Actinopteri > Trachichthyiformes > Monocentridae > Monocentris > Monocentris japonica. The sequence goes on along the minus strand of OOFE01042390.1, from coordinate 6,674 downwards.
TTTAAGAATGATTGTCCGTGTCAGACCATGGACTTACTGAATCCATTCCGGTGGTGAGTCATTGTGTCTGCTATGAGGAGACAGATGATTGCTATAATCATCGTGATCATCAAGTGAGCACCCCCACGTTTTCAGCACCAAGAACTGTGCATCAACAAAGACACACTAAAACCAAAGACAGACCAAAACCAACAATCACATCACAGCTGACTTGATTACTGAATTACTCTCCATTTGATGACTAAAACTGCTTCAACAACCCAGCGCAACTATTCTCTTAAAAGCGGCAGACCTGCTCGATCCATGAACCTGTGCCTGTCGTCGTACAAAAAGAGAGGGAATAACAGTGAGACAGCAGGGAGTGAGACAAAAAGAGAGACAAGGAGAGCGATAAACACAACCCAAGCTCTCAGCTCCCCATTGTCCTGGCCTGAATGTGCTTTTGTCACTGCAGCATACAGTCCAGTCCAGTGCAGTCTATGACAACGTGCCAGGCGGGCATCACTTCCAAGCCACGGCATGGCCAGCTGTGTGAGAGCAGACAGCATGACAGCATAGCGCAGCCGGCACAACTGCAAGCACTTTCACAATACACGTCAATGTCCGTGCACAGAGGGAAGATGATCATTCTGAAACAGGCTTGAAAACAAAAGGCACACAACTGATGAGGAGCATATTTGCACAGTCCAGCTGTGAATTAAGACAGTCTAAGCCTAACACAGTAGCATAATACCTCATTTACAAGGCTCCCTCTCATTTTTCTGGCAATTCTTTTTCCTCTTTTTTTAGCTGCCACGTTTTTTTTTGGACATCTGTGATATGAATGGGGGAAAGGATAAAAAAAAAGCACTTTAAATAGCCTTTAAAACAAGTGAATATTAATAGTTGTATGTAGTCCAGCTATAAATTGAGTACAGGTAAAGCCTAGCATGATGGCACAGGATTCTCCAAACACTCTTCTTTTCTAGCAGTTTTCTCTCTTGGGTTACTGTGTTTATCCTCTTTTCTACTGAGACCAAAAGACAGTCCAGCACTGAAGTCACCAACAACCATCCAAGCTGCCATTAAGCCAACTTCGTAGTAGTAAACAACCAGGGATCCATTTCCCGTCACCCTGATAAATCCTTCATCATCCACCTCTCCCCATCTCTCTTGCTTAATGAGCCCAGCATGAAATGAACCAGTAACCCAGAAATAGAGCCAGGCCCCAGCCAGCAAGGCAGGCCTGCTCCTCCAGCCTGCCCCAAGGGTGGATACTTGTGGTTATTAGCCAGGGCCCTTCCATCTGCCGTGCTCATTCACAACCCCAGGCAGAGGTCATGGATTATACAAGGGCTTGACAAGATTTCTGAGGAGGATGCCATATTGTCACCTGAATTTCCAGAATCATACTGACCGTAATGATTTTTGGATGTAAGAAATGTATTGCATCGCAAACTGAGAATTCTGCATTTTAGTTGATTTTGGTTGTGGTTTCACGATGTAACAGGTTAGCATAACGGTTTCCTGCCCTCTGTTTCCTCCCTCCGGGCTCTGCCCTGCTTGGCAAGGAAGACGGAAGGCCTTGCAGCACCATAGCCTACATAACAGGGGCTACCCATCTATAATTAATATCTGTCATCAGTACCATACCAGTCACTGTAGGAGAGCCAAGAGGGGAGGATGCGGGGAGGGGAGGAGAAGGGGAGGATCAGAATAAGCAAAGTAAGAAGATCCTCATGGGCCAATGAGGAGCGTTATTGGAGTCCCAACGCGGGAGAGTTCTGCCAGTTAAGTATGCATGACTGCAAACGTGTGCACGAGGGTTCGTGCGTGTCTGATTATTTAGTGTGTGGGCCGCCCAGCAGGTTTTTCTCTCATGAAGCTTGGCAAAGACATCCAGTCAATTCAAATCTAAATGCAAAGTAGGGAGCTCTTATTCCCCTGTCCCTTCCTTTTCTCCTCGCCATCACCTCTCTGTCACTCCTCCACAGTCTTTCAGGGGGCTGAGACAGACGCCATCGACGGTACATGCAACTGTAAAAATGGGCTCCAAATGCACCAGGCTTTAGAAGTGTGTGTGTGGTTTAGGGATTGGCTGTGTGCTGCACTGCTGTGAGGAAGCAGCCAGCCAGCAAGAGCCGGCGGGTGGCAGCCAGAGGTTAGGCCAGTGCTTTCCCTGCCTATATTATCTTCCCAGGTGGTCCGCCATCGCGCTGTCTGAGATCACCGAAATGAAAGAGTTAAGTGTACATATAGAAGGTAGGAAAATGTAATGAAATTTCATCATCTCACTGAAATGAAAACACAAATAAATCCATTGTCCATATATCAGGACATGAAGATCCAAGTAACAGGCTGTCTGTAACCCCTACAGGAAAGTTCATTTCTCACTAGCAGACTGAATGGCCCAAGATCATCAGAGTAACTTGTTTCGAAGCTGAAATTCAGTAATATTTTAATCAACTCCAACAAAAGAGGTGCTGATTCTGTTTCTGCCTTGAGCATTTCAACATTTCAACTCAAAAGCTATGTTTGGTTCTCTCAATCAAATGAATAAATGAAAGGCAAACAGTGCTTACTCATGTCTGTAATCTTCCACAGAATGTCCACATTGAAAACCAGTCTGTTCTGAGGAGCTTTCCAAAAAACACAGGTGTCCTTGGATTAAGACACTTTATGAAGGATGAAGCCAAACCAAATAACGGCAAAGCGACTCTTATCAAGTCATGGTCATGCACATTTACATTCCATGTCAGATTTTAGCCATTTAATGGACGGTGTTATCCAGAGAGACTTGCAAAAGTGCAACAGTAGGATAAGCTTAAATTCATGTATAAACAACATCACAAGTAGCCAATATGTTACGAGCACAAGGGCAAAAACAGTGATGAGCTCCTGTGTCCCTGGAACATTCAAGTATCATAAATAAACCAAATAATAACACAGAAATAAGACAGTCAGGGACATAAACACTAATTTACAAGGGCTAGCCAGCACCAATGGTGATTTGCCAAAATCACACCTAGTCTGGATTGAAGAGAGCTGGGAAAGAAAACTGTTCCTGCATATTTCTTCATATAGTGATAGTGAAACCCCCTCCCATCACTCTGTTTCTTTGCACTCCATCCCACTCACCCTGACTCACTTTCTCAGCCCTCAGCAGGCAAAAGTCTTTCTCCTGAACTCAGGCACCAGGGAGAGTGTTGTTTACTTCTTGGATATCAAAAGAGCTGGCAGCACTCAACTCTCAAATCCTGCTCTTTAGCTTCATAGGCAGAGAGGGAATAACGCTGCAAGGCGAACCACTGTAGCGCGTGAAGAAAGCCAAGGTAGCCATTACGATGTAGCTGCTGTAGCACTTATGTTATAGGTGTTAGGAATTTAATTAAAATCATCCACTCAGAAACACCAACCAGTCAGTGAAGCAATGAACTCAAGTGCCTGCCTGCGGCCCCCGATTGCAGGCGTACACATATCATATGTATATCATATCATGGCCCAAGTAATAAAATAAGCTCTAACTAACCAACACTCCCAGTGAGGTGTTTATTCACAAGGTCTCGGTTAGGGTGACTCACCCACTTTTTGACATGCCATGCTGTAAGTGAGGTGATTCAACCCAAACAAACATCAGCCACACACACAGACACTACAAATAGGCAACTTGCACATATTTCCCACTTGCACCTTATTGCACACACTTATTGTCTTGTAATATGTTTTGTCATTTTTTTTTATAATTTATGTGAATTTGTTTTTTTAGATTTTATATTTTTGACTTGTTCCTTCTTATATTTTTGACTTGTTTTTCTTCTGTTAAATGTTGCACCATCAGACCAAGGCAAATTCCTTGTATGTGTAAACTTACTTGGCAATAAACCCCCATTCTGATTCTGATTCTGATCTACAATACGACTTCACATTGCATAACTAGGACAGTTTAATCAACATTTGGGAGAATGAACATCTCTCTCTCAACCTTAGAAACTGAAGAATGAGGTCTCTGATTTGTGGTGTCCAGCAGCACAGCTAGAGAGATGAGAGATTAACTTACAGAAGGGTTTTTACTTTTTAATTACTTCTCGATAGAGCTGTCAATCGGTGTGACCTCGCAGGTTCAGGGGATGGCATAAACTACTCTAATAGGGGACACTATCCTCACGAAAAAAGATGAACTGTCTTAGGGTACAGGAAGTCCATTTGAATACTGACCTAGAAATCCAGAGACTGCTTTTAGTATTTCAGCTACAAAGAGGACTTAACATCAGAAAGCAGGTAAAACCTCTGAATGAGAGTCAGACTGTCGAATGGATTTATGTCAGCATTAGAACCTGATCTGAGAGCAGTTCAAGGAAAAATCCTCCCCCGGATATTCTTACACTGTTACATATCATCAATGTGTGATGTTCAACACATTCCACTTTGTGTTGTAATTTACTTTTTTGGTGTACCCTCAACTTTCCCTCTACTTCAAGTCAGTGATTTCCCAGAATGCCCCAGACAACTTGTTGCATTCAGTAAGTGTAGGTGGAGAGAGTAATCGTGAGAGTGATGGTAACAGCGTAGTAAGCAAGAGAGCGAGTTGTTCCAGTGGAGAAAAAGCGAGAGTCGCACACCTTACTCAAAACAACAACATGTCTTGTGGTTGCATTGCATTCAGGCTACTGTCAGTGGAGAAAGTGGTGTCTCTTCCTCTTCTACGATGGTTTTCTCCCTGTATGACTGTTGAATATTGGTGCAAAATGGTCAGTCTAGGAAGAAGCCCTTTATCTTTGATTCTGAGGGACTGACACTAAACCCTGACATCTACCGTTGATGTTTTAGATAGCTGAAAATGTTATGCTACCAAACTCCATTGTAGCTGCACTGGCAATATCCTGACATGACGTCACGTCGTCCACTTTTGGCCAGTTATCCAGGGGAAGAAAGAAAGAAAAATACACCACCAAACAACAGAATGGGCCCAGAAACAGAAACGCAAGGCACATCGCCAATAGCTGTTCAAATGTTTTAGAGTGGCTTTTTCCTTTAAGTTCAGTCTTAAAGCCCTGCTCCACCATGGCAGATAACGCTGATTCTTAAGTCCTCTACCAACACTATGATGTTTGGGTTTGTTACACTGAAGAAAAGCAATTAAGTTGAGAGTCTACGTTTAAATGATTATATACACTTTCAAATATTGCTGTGTCTCTCGTAAGTTACATTCATACGTCTCCTACATCACTAATAAAACAAACGTGTGCTCCGAGCGTCTTAAGTGCTGCCAGCTTCAATTCAACATTGACACTGTCATGCATGGTCAAGTCGGCACACTAGAGCAGTCCTTCGAGCTAGTTTCAGGATTATATTTAGACCATAGTACGGGCAGACGGAAAATAAATTATTACCTGTATGCGTTTCCTCGAAAAGCTTTATAGTACATTTTCCAGCCTCAGTTATTCAGCAGCCTCGGTCCGGCCGTAGCATGCACCCTGAGCGGTTTGGTCATAGTAGAAATTTACCAAGCAGTTTTCAGTGTGCGCGCAAACTCCCGCCCACCTCTAGCGGGTTGGCTAGTATGTTCGCCAATCAGGGAGAAACGGGTTGTAGGCATAGCAACCATGTAAAGGCGGGTCTCGGAGAGTATACTATCAGCCTATTGGGTTCTTATTTCAAAGATAACGCCCACTATATATATATATATATATATTAATATAATGAACTTATAGGGCATAAATGACAAATGTATTTTGCATTTGTGGAACAAGATCAAACAAAGGGTGAACAAAGTTCAATCACTAAATACATATTTAGGAGTTATTCATTCAGCGAAGGTCATCAAATTATATTTTAGTCACACCCACCCCATTACTTCAACATGAGCAGGTTACAGAGCAAGATTAAATATGCAGCAATGTTCAGTTTGTAAAGGCAAGAGAAAGACTCAATCAATGAAACCACCTGCCTCATATTGTGTAGGTCCCCCTCGTGCCGCCAAAACAGCTCTGACCTGTCGAGGCATGGACTCCACAAGACCTCTGAAGGTGTCCTGTGGTATCTGGCACCATGACGTTAGCAGCAGATCCTTTAAGTCCTGTAAATTGTGAGGTGGGGCCTCCATGGATCGGACTTGTTATTCCAGCACATCCCACAGATGCTTGATCGAATTGAGATCTGGGGAATCTGGGAAAGAGGCCACTGCCATCAGGGAATACCGTTGCAATGAAGGGGTGTACTTGGTCTGCAACAATGTTTAGGTAGGTGGTACGTGTCAAAGTAACATCTACATGAATGCCAGGACCCAAGGTTTCCCAGCAGAACATTGCCCAGAGCATCACACTGCCTCCGCCGGCTTGCCTTCTTCCCATAGTGCATCCTGGTGCCATCTCTTCCCCAGGTAAACGATGCACGAGCACCCGGCCGTCCACATAATGTAAAAGAAAATGTGATTCATCAGACCAGGCCACCTTCTTCCATTGCTCCATGGTCCAGTTCTGACGCTCACTTGCCCATTGTAGGCGCTTTCAGCAGTGGACAGGGGTCAGCATGGGGACCGGTCTGCGGCTACACAGCCCCATACGCAGCAAGCTGCGATGCTCTGTGTTCTGACACCTTTCTATCATAGCCAGCATTAACTTTTTCAGCAATTTGTGCTACAGTAGCTCTTCTGTGGGATCGGACCAGACGGGCTAGCCTTCGCTCCCCACGTGCCC
>OOFE01042383.1:0-10476 GCA_900323365.1 Monocentris japonica | reverse complement strand
GCCACAACATCAAAACCACTGACAGGTGAAGTGAATAACCTGTCAAGGGGTGGGATATATTGGGAAGCAAGTGAACAGTCAGTTCTTGAAGTTGATGTGTTGGAAGCAGGAAAAATGGGCAAGCGTAAGGATCTGAGCGACTTTGACAAGGGCCAAATTGTGATGGCTAGACGACTGGGTCAGAGCATCTCCAAAAGGACAGGTCTTGTGGGCTGTTCCCAGTATGCAGTGGTTAGTACCTACCAAAAGTGGTCCAAGGAAGGACAACTGGTGAACCGGTGACAGGGTCATGGGCACCCAAGGCTCATTGATGCACGTGGGGAGGGAATGCTAGCCTGTCTGGTCCGATCCCACAGAAGAGCTACTGTAGCACAAATTGCTGAAAAAGTTACTGCTGGCTATGATAGAAAGGTGTCAGAACACACAGTGCATCACAGCTTGCTGCGTATGGGGCTGCGTAGCCGCAGACCAGTCAGAGTGCCCATGCTGACCCCTGTCCACTGCCAAAAGTGCCTACAATGGGCATGTGAGCGTCAGAACTGGACCATGGAGCAATGGAAGAAGGTGGCCTGGTCTGATGAATCATATTGTCTTTTACATCATACGGAAGGCCGGGTGTGTGTGTGTCGTTTACCTGGGGAAGAGATGGCACCAGGATGCACTATGGGAAGAAGGCAAGCCGGCGGAGGCAGTGTGATGCTCTGGGCAATGTTCTGCTGGGAAACCTTGGGTCCTGGCATTCACGTGGATGTTACTTTGACACGTACCACCTACCTAAACATTGTTGCAGACCGGCAGGCAGTTTTAATGTTATGGCTGATCGGTGTACATGGTTTGGTGAGGTCATGAGCTGCCCTTAACTTCCATCTCAACTGTAAGGAGATCCAGGACTTGCCGATTGGACATTAATAACTGAACTTTACTGAAGATGTTCCTCTGTTTGATCTTTGTTTCTCTAGACTTCTTTGTCCTGCTCAATTCTGATTTGCTGCCTCTAATTTATTAATTTATGTCTGTTCATATCTGTCATATCTATTCTAGGATGTAACATCCAATCTGTAATATTTACTGTAGTGGTAATGTGTGGTCCAGATTGGAATTTAAAAAAATGCGACTCCATGCAGCTTTTTTCTGTTCACACTGATTAGAAGATGTCAGTGTCACATGTGAAGGGGAAAAAAAATCTGAATTGGGACTCTTGCAGCTGCAGTGTGAACACAGCCTAACCTGCTGTCTCTGTTACTAGCCTGTGGATTTTGTTCTCATCCTGTCCATGTATTCCTCTCACTGGTAACACTGGTAAAACTAATCCTGCAATGGTCAAAACCAGGCAACTCTGAATGAATAGGATGTTGTATATGACCATATATGTCCTCACAAAGTGGTCCCACAGCCATCTGCACCCAAAAATGGCATTAGGTGTGAAGATTGAACTTGGAGGAAGACTTCAGACTGTTGGACAGTGTGTGCTCTGTAGGTAGTGAAAGGACCATATTTTCCAAAGGCGCCATGAAGTCTCCTGTGGTCCTTGGTAAATGGTCCTGAAGTCACGCAGCAGGCTATAAAGCACTTCTGTACACAGTCCTGAGGTCTCTGCCGAGGCAGATGAGCCATGGATGGAGATGAAGTTTCAGAGGCAACCAAGAGGAAACATGCACATCCCCACCCTGGAAATTGGACTTGGTCTACTGGGTGAGAGTGTCTGCTACAGATAGCACTGGCGTCCATCCATGAGCCTCAAGTAGGTCCAAGATTGGAGAGGAACCAATTACATTTCTGATCAAATCTCCCCACAAACAATCCGAGGAAAAGATAACTGAAGCCCAGAGAAGAGCTGACATCAGTGTTGTGTCTTGGTGGATCAAAAAGTGAAGATGTTTTCCCTGCACCTGCAGTGACATTGATTCAATTCTGTTTTTCAACTGCATCACCGCCTTCTGTTCAGTCTCCTTACACTGTATACTTAGGATACCTCACTAAAAAGTCTGGAAAAGTCTAAAAATAAATTATTATTTAATCAATTTAAAAAACTATTGGAATGTCTTTAATGTAGTTATTATTTAAGGTCTTATTTTTCACCATCCAATGACTTTTCTAGTGCAATGATTTCTTTCACTGTCCAGGTCAAGGTTAGTAGTACAATTTGCAAAACATGGACTTCATGTCCCTCAACAATTGATACCCTGCTGTCCCTCTTTGTCTATTTATAGTTTCAGAACTGTCACTGACAATGTTCAGCCAGAAATAGCCAGGCTTTGCCAGTTTCTTTATGTTGGGTCATAAATTTAATTGCAGAAATACCATAGAATCAAGTTATGACGTTACTCACTGCAGCCATTCTACTTTACTGGTACAAAACTACTGGGTATAGATAAGTAGAGAGGGTTTGGTTTGGCTGATCAGCCTCGTCCAACACTGAACTGAACCTTTTTGCCACAGAAGGTTGAATTCAAATGGTCATTAGTGAATACCTGCCTAAACTTGTAATTCGTCATATAATCCAATTGAATACTCCAACTTGGAAACATCATCTGACTGTAGTTATTTCTTGGTTACATTTCTCTCTATTCACTATCACATACACATACACTAACTAAAGTGTACCTCAGTGGGTGTCTGTTATCCTAGTTTCCTGTTTTGCTTGGTTGTTTAATAAAGCAGAAATGCAATATATATATATATACATATATATATATGTGTGATTTCTTTTTTATTTCAAGAATGCTGTAGATTAGAAAAAGTAATGCATTAAATTAAATAAAAGTCCTCATATTCTATTTGGGGTTACTCAGTCTGAGCCAGAACAGGTGAAAAAAACAAAACAAATCAGCTCTGATGCTGTTCTGAAGTGAAGATGTCAGATTTTCTTTGAACCTTTCATGACTGTTAAAACCACCGTGGAGCTCTACCCAGTTTTCTGAGCTGTTGGACTACACAGTGCTGAGCAAGTTCGGAAAACCAAGTCCCTGCGGCGCTGATCATCTGAGAATATAAAAGTGTGAGAGCCAAAACAGATTTTCTTATTGGCATTTCTGATTTGTTGGACAATATGCAAGGAGAGTAAGAGCGAAAAGGAGTTTGTGAGGCATATCCAGACATGCACCTTTAACCTGCTTAGCTTTCAAAATCCTCTTCTATTTACTTTCATACAGACGTCATGTTCCCTAAACATGACGTGGTATCATCTGTCTTCAGCACTTCAGATTTGCTAAAATAATTGTCAGTGGAGAACTTCCAATTCTTCCCAGAATTACAGCTATAGTTGTTCATTCTAACATTGATTCATCAAATCCCCCCGTAGCCGGATCGTGAATCCAGACGGCTCCACTGCACAATTTTTTACATCAAACGTGTATATATTTATCAGAAGAGAGGCGGGAAAAAATAATAAATAAAAGTTCCATGACCAACATCTGGAGGAATGAGCTCCTGCACTGGCACAGTGTGCCCATTTGATTCCAGATTTATGGTAACACTACAGCTTTGGCCCAGACTGAAGGCTGGAGCGATGTGAGGCGTGTTTATTTGCTGGCCCTGAAAACTGGCTGCCACACTCCATGCCATGCTGACTGCCACGTCTAGATGGTCTCACTCTGTCTGAATGTCTCTCTCTCTCACTCTCTCTCTCTCTGTCTCTCTCTCCATCCAGAAAGACCACCTCCCTGTGTGTTTAATATCATATGTGTAGGTGTCTGTGTGTTTCTAATACCGCTGATACTAATGCCACCCTTTTAAAATGACGGACCGGGAGTTCCAGTAGGGCCCGGACACATGGAGGCCCCTGGAGGCCCCTCGGTGTGGGGTTTTTCCAAGCATCAGGGTCGAGGGGATCCGATAGCCCGCCGGCACATTCAGACACGCGATTGAAGCCCACTCGGTCCGTCAACAACGTATCTTTGTGTTCCCAAACACAAAGTGTTAACGTGAGAGGACCTTCCAGTCTCCCTTCAGGCCTCCTCCGCTGCCAAACCACATTCCTCCAGCAGCTGCCATTTCTTACATCTGCTGCATTGACGTGGTTTCACTTGACTGTAGTGAGGAATTTATTTAGCTTTTCTGTGATGAAATATTACACAGAGACACCAGGCCCAGCACTCCTCTATGTCTTATTTGTGATCCCCCGGCTGTCATTATGTTATGAGAGGTTGTGGCTTCTGTTCTACTCTTCAATCTGCCTGGTGCTGCTACTACTACAACTTATCACTGCTGGTGGAAAAAGGCTTCTGACGGTGTCCTATTGTGGACGTGGACGCCAAATATTGAGTGGAAATGGACCAGAGTCCCAGGAGCAGAACTGCCCACCTTTTTGTTGTGCAATTCTTTTGAACTTGGCGTGTGAAGATGGAGGATGATACAATTGTCAATGTGGCGTTGTCTTTGTGAATTGCAAACCTTAGAAGATGACATTTTAGTTCACAGTGCAATCCATCAGGCTGAAACCAACATTTCACCGCCTGGATGAGGGCAAACCCAACATGGAATGGGCGGTCATATCGGCTTCAGAGGATGAGCTTCGGAGGGCAGAGTGGCTTTATTGGTGACACCACAGAATTCGAAAACAGCAATCATACAATCATGGCATGTGGGGCTGCCATGGGTGTTATTTTGGAATTCTGCTGCTTCAGCAGCTGGCACCCCCCACCAGGTTCATTCACCATAGTTGAAACAGGTCATTGCAATGAGAGCTTTGCCAAAATGCAAGAAAACATTGCCTTTTTACATTGCAAAAATCATTGCAAAAGTGAAGTGACACCAGGAGGTTTAACAGGCATAAACAGACTTAGCCATGACCATGTTCCCTAGAGTAGGGAGAAACCAAAAAAAGCAGAGTCGCCATCTTACTGAAACTGTGAAGGTACTCAGTTTTCCAACATACCATGCACTACACTAAGCACTGGACATCCACCGGGCCTAGACCAATGGCATCATGTCGGGGTTTAAAACAGAGTTGCAGAGTTGAGTTGAGGCAGGAGGGGAGAGCAAAACATTGTTTTCTAGCACAGTAAGATATTGCTAGCCTAGCAATTGGCAAGGTAACCTAGAAATGGTAAATAAAGAGAAACCCAGATTTAGGAAACCAAAAATATCTGAGCAGACTTGGTATTTCCAATCTGAAGCACTACGTCTTTTATATCCGCCTTGGAACCCACTAAATTAGATGTATGTTGGTTTGCAGGGTTGCCTTTCTTCAAACCTGTGATGTTCGTTTCACTTCATACCACAAAACGTTAGAAACATTCTCAGGGAGAACATGGGACCCTTGGGGGATTTCATGTGTATATGAAAATAGATATCTCTATGTCTTAACTCTGTTTGCACCAATAAAAGTGAATGTATCAGTATCGTGGTTCTCCCCCCCGCACAGCTTACATCTCATTGTGGTATCTACAGCTTTTTGTACTTTCTCTTTATCCCCTGTTGGCAGCCATGCTCTGTCTTGGACCCACAGCACCACTGGACGGGGTCTGTCTGTTTGTAGCAGCTGTTTAGCCGGTCTGTCTCAGGAGCCTAGCGGATGGCCAATTACCAAGATTTAGGGTGTTAGGAAACAGCTGAAGTGCAGGCAACACTTGCTCGTCCCACGTCTGTTACTGTGTCTGTCTGCGTGTGTGTGTGTGTGTGTGTGTGTGTGAGTGACTCTTGGATGGACCGAGACATGGGATCCAGGGAGGAAATTCGCAGGCATTATCTTCCAATAAACAAGCAGGGTGATCCACTACATGTGGCTGAGCAAAGCAGGCCTGTTTAGATGTTGGAGGCAACTACTCCGCGTTCGCTAACCCCTGTGTGACCGTGCTGTAGACGAGGCCTGTTGCATTGCAGGGCTTTGTGGTGAAATTGTAACTGGGATTATGTCAGTTCATGGCAGAGCAGAAGAAATGTTACGCGTGGTAGGCGTTTGTATATGCCGAGAACAAATAAATAAAGGCGAAAGCTCTCCATCAGGTATCAGAGCAGATATGTCTTGCTTTGTCTTTTCCCTTCCACCTATCCGTTCTTGTTCCATTACATGAAAAGTGGTTCTCCCTTTCTGTGGAAAGAGTGTACTCTGGCAACTGGACTGAAAAGAGTGTTCCTGATCCATCCACATGTATCCATCTCCCAATTCCCTCAAGTAAGAACAATGTGCATGCCTCCACAGTCTGTTCCTACAAGTGCAATTGACCCTTTTTGTTTAAAACTGGCATGTGTCACATTTTTCCCCTGTTTAAGTCCCAGGCCCTTTCAAAAAACAAAATGGAGATGATGTCCACCTGGAATAACACCCGACATGTCCTCATTTGGCCAAACGCAGCATTTACTTGTGGTTTGTTGTAAGCACGGCTTTCCCCCTCAGTTTCTGGTGGTTTCTGAAGACATTTATTATGAGAAATGAAGACAGGAAATATTTTTCAACTGCCTTAGGTTAGCTCAATAAGGAGTAGACTCATAGAAACCGCCTCGCAACAGAACTGGATCCAGGAGAAGAGTTGAACAAATGTGGCTTTAACACAATAATGAAATCAGGAAGACAACGCCAGGATTCATCCCTCATTTTAGATCCAGTATGAGCGATTTGGAGGAAACAACGAACATAAACGTGCGCCGTCTGACTCTAACAATCATCATCTAGTCAAAGAAATTAGTTAATCCTTATTTGGATGAAAACGGCTTGTATCAACAGGTTTTCTTATTTCTGGACACATGCAGAACCCAGTAATTCAAAGAAAATTAGATGTTTTAGTATTCCTTGCAGGAAGTTGAGAAATGAAGTCTAACACTGAAATAACTACTTTATTGAAGTCATTCATTGATTCAATAATCTCTATAAGTAGTGTGTAGGGTAATTCATCTGCCAAAGTTTCCTGGTCTCCTCCAATGAGAGTTCCCATGTCATGCAAACTGGAACTGTACTCGTCTATGGACGTGCCTGCTGGGGGACTATGCTCATTTGTGGGGTGTAATTTGTCTGCACAGTATAATATAATACAATACCTCTTTGACCCTTTGCCTTCCATGTGATTAGCTTCGGTTCACAACAGTGTCCGTGATCTGAGAAGTGGCCTGCACACATCACCTCCTCAGCTCAAAACACCCATGAAGTTACAGCTGATCCAAAACAGCCCTGGTCCTGAAATGATTGCAAGGCCGGACCAAGTTTTTAATCAGTCAATTCTTTCAGGAATCTAACAATTAGGCCCAGCTATTTTTCTCATATTTGTGTCCAAGGGCAGGAATAAGCAGAAGACAAAGTCCTGGCTCTAATGAACGGCGCTCTTTGGAGCATCCTTCACGGCAAGGTAACTAATTACTTCAGCATGCCACGGGAGTCATATTTCCTCATCAAATGGGAAATGATTTTCAGAGCCTCTGTGTTCTTGGATTTCATTCCGTGTGGTTTCGCCCGCTGACGGTAAAGTTGAGTTTCTGGCGGACTAAATAGCCAAGGTGAAGTCTGGAGTCTGTCAAGCCACGGGCCTCGCCAAGTGAGTATCTCCACTTGTCCGTCTCTCGCTCCGAGATAACCGTATAGTTCCACGGCTCCTTTCAAATCTTTCAGTAAAACGGAGAGGAAGCCTAAATGAAGAAAAAAAATGAAGCAAGAAGCCCAACAGCATGGAATATCACTTAGTTTTTCAATGGAAAATATGGCTCAGCGAAGGTGGGGGTTTGGCCAGCTCAGTGCGCTGAGGGATGCGAGGAGGGAGCTGGGGTCAAACCACCTGATAGGACTATTTCAGGAAGAGTCAGAGTGAGCTATCTCAGCTCAGCTCAGAAAGCTGAGGTCCACTTGGTTTCAAAACCAGAAGATCCACAGGAACCCCACTGGGCATCTCGCTGGGTCTTTGGCCACTCAGTAAGATGGGTCCTGATTGATTCTGACTGACACATGGAACCGCAGGGCCTTAGTGCTGGGCAGCACCCACAGTTGTGGTGCTCATTGCTATTGGCCAGGGAGAGGCTGCTGTCTCCCCCTCTGTTCCTCTAGCTCTATCTTTCTTCCCGTTCCTGCTTTCTCTCTCTCTTTGTTTCTTTCTGTCCCCCTCTCTTCTCCCTGGCGTGAGAGGGGCCTTGGCCTGGGCTCTGTGGCAGAGCTCAGGTTCAGGACGAGCAGTGGCATGGTAGAGCTATTAATGGAGGCACAGAGAAGGAAGTGGGTCATGGACGCTGAGACTAAGCCCTGAGGACAAGGACACACCTAGAAAGTGCGAGCTATAAATTCAATCTGAACAGATCAGTTCAGACACACTGCACAATGGCTCAGTTGTCTATCAGCACTATCCTACAGGATCCACAATACCACAAGTGTTCAACCTATATATGTGCAGACTTCCTATGTATGTGTGTGTCCACATCCAGCCAGCGGATATAGAAAACCGAAGTCCAAACATTTCTTTTTTGAGACCCATTTATCTGATGCTGCTATACCCTCTTGGACAAGGCCTTTCTGGAAGAAGAGATTTCGATCTCATCCCAGATAAATGCAGGTCAAACAAAAGTGAAATACCCAACATCCTCCTGAAGGTAGCAAAAATACACAAGAGATAGCAAACACTGAGGCCCAAACCACTAATGTGTGGTACGCGGTTGATGCCGCGCCACTGACATGCACTACTGTATACATTCAGCTGATCCGAGGGTTTGTCGTGATTAGTTTGTTTAGCTCTTAGAAACCACTCCGCCTTGTGTGCTGTAAACAAACATCTCCTATATTGCGATCAATGTCGACTGGTGGCCCATGGTTAGAATTAAGACCTGGTCACATAAACACTCAACAAAAAGCTATACATGCAAAAGCTTTTTACAGGCCAGAACTTGTCTTTGCTGTAGGACTTCTCCTCTCCAGAGAGACAACAAGATCATAGTGTGAACTGTGGAGTTCATGGCTTTAGAGAACATGAAGGACAGGATTGACCCTGACCCCAATCAGAGAGAAGTTAGGTGATTATATGGAGTGTTTCCTTTCACAATAAGGTGTCCAACATTTATTTATTTTGAGAAACATAAGGTAAAACACATTATAGTTTATTATTATTAGTGTTATGAGTCATCTCAAGACTTTTGGTTACCACAAAGTGTTTTTGATGATACAATAATTTGTTTTTAAAATATTGACTGCTGAAGTTCAGCTCACAGTTATTAAAGTACATAAGGTGCTGACTTTTTTCAATAAGGTCATAAGGTCACTTTTTTTCAATAGATTTTGAAGATTTTGAAAATAAAGCAAAGCAAGATGCCGTATATTTCATTCAAAGGTTTATTCATTGTTTTGAGGAAGTAACAATGGTTTTTAAAAAAGAAATTTAACATGAGAGCAAATCAGACAATACAAGGAGATAAGCATTTGGTCATTGGATTAAAAATCCAGTCTCTATCAAAAAAAAGAAACAAAAATCTGAATTCATATAACTTAACAATAAAAAAACAAACTATGGTCACCACTTTCTTTGTTTTTACAGTCCTTAATAATTTATAGACTTTAATACATATCATGTCAAAAAAGTAAACTGCTTTTCATTTGTCAGCATTGTTGTGAAAGCAGTTGTGCTGGAAGATTGAATGTACAGTACCAAAGCCTTGGCCGTAGGAGCCCCGTTGTTAGTACTCGACGACGGGGCTCCTTCCCTCTTTCCCTCCCCCTTTCTCCTCTGGGCGAGGGGGTATCGTGAGGTGTGAGGGTTGCGAGTGGTCCAGAGGTTCAGAGGTGCGATTAGAAACACAAGGAGCGGGCCTAGCACTACCCTGCAGCTACCCCGCCTGGATCAGGTGTATAAAAAACACATGTGGAAGCCAACCATCCCCACCCACCCCCAACGCCTCATGAGCAAATAGTGCTTGGGGATTGGTTAGTGCGATTCCTTTTATTATGCTTCCATAGGCACGCTAGCAGGAATAATATAGGGTTTCCTTCATTTTTTTTTTCTTCTGTTCACCTTTTACGTGAAATCACGTCCCCCTCCGTCCTGTAAGCTCTCAATAGAGGCTGTGTGTGTTTTCTGACCGGGAACCAAGAACCGTAAGTGCAGCTTTTCTTAACAGTTTGCACATTCAAGACAAAAAGAAAAGGTCAAAAAGTCACGTTGTGCAGCTTGTCTCCGTTAGTCCTTGACCAAAAGCACAGTCTGGGTTGTCAAACAAAACAAAAAACTGCACAATGAATAAAGAAGTGTACATTTTGACACACACAAACAGTACCTTGAAAATATACATAGAGTTAAAGACTTGGAAGAGGGCCGACTTCTGTTACTCCCAACAGTCCTACTTGATTTCTCCCGTTTACTTGGCATTGGTCACTACAATGTAAATAGTATATGCATTGTACATAGGTACTTTATAAGCGTTCAAAAAGAGATTCTTTCCAATGGATGACAAAAGAAGCTCTTAATGCGGTAAGGTTAAGTGAAACCATGTAGAAACTTTGATTAAAAACAAAACGACCGCACATATACAAACTGACAATAACAAACACTTTGAACACTTGCTTGGCTGACAAAG
>OOFE01042379.1:10132-20157 GCA_900323365.1 Monocentris japonica | reverse complement strand
GTGAGGCTTGCGTGCAGCTGCTTGGCCATGAAAACCCATTTCATGAAGCTCCCCTGACGCACAGTTCTTGTGCTGACGTTGCTTCCAGAGGCAGTTTGGAACTCTGTAGTGAGTGCTGCAACAGATGATTGGCGATTTTTATGCGCTATGCGCTTCAGCACTCATTGGCCCCGCTCTGTGAGATTGCGTGGTCTACCACTTCGTGGCTGAGCTATTGTTGCTCCTAGGCACTTCCACTTCACAATAATAGCACTTACAGTTGACTGGGGCACATCTAGTAGGGCAGAAATTTCACGAACTGACTTATGGCAAAGGTGGCATCCTATGACAGTGCCACGTTTAAAGTCACTGAGCTCTTTACGACCCATTCTAAATTCTCAATGTTTGTCTATGGAGATTTCATGGCTATGTGCGGGATTTTATGCACCTGTTAGCAATGGGTGTGGCTGAAACACCTGAACTCTATAATTAGTAGGGGTGTCCACTGACTTTTGGCCATATAGTGTAAGTATAATCCTAGCCCTGATTCCTATCCCTTAAAAAAGCCTCCATCCTAAGATTCTTCACAAATGTAGACATAGAGTCCCATAGAGACCACATGAACACACATGCACAATCAAAGTGCTTTCCCTACGAAGACACCGAAACATATATTATTATTAACATTTTCCGGCAATGTGACCATTTTTAGCATGACATCATCAAGAGACAAATCCTGAAGCTGCTCCACAGATGTATTAATATTTGTATTGCAATCCCTACTGTGATGTAAAACAGAGCTGCTAGAGATGCAATGCAAGCAGGGCTGTGATCATGTGATAACAAAGGCAGCAGATCCAACATGCAAAAGTGGGGCTGAATAACTAAATGAAAAAGATAAATTCCCTTGAGGCAGATGTGACTAAATGCCATAAACTCATTCATTTATTCGGTAGCACTAGAACTAACAATATCGTAATTACATTGAGTTGAGCACACTGCACGATACAAACGAGGGAGTAAATATGTCAGAGAAAGTCGGGATTTTATATAATCCACAAGTTGCTGAGATGTGAGGTTTAAGGGCAGAGAGCATGGAATCAACTGATGAGAAAAATTATTAAAAGCAAATTCAAATGTATCACTCCATATGTAAAATGGGAAAATCTTTTTAAAGATTCTATGAAAATATCTCTCGTAATATTTTATGGCCATATTGTGAGGAGCAGGGCGGTAAGTAGAAAGTCTGTGGTTGTGGTTCCGGGTCAAAAGTGCAGGGCTGTTTATTTTATCGCAGTTCGCCCCTGCCCATTGGCCCTATAATGGCAACATTTACCTACACATAAAAATGGAAGAGATTATTGAAATGGATCACTCCCATCAATTTATCACATCAAAACATGCAAAATTGTAAATAAATACCCTTTATCAACCTGCCTCTGGCTCAGCTACAGTGAGGAGATCACAGTCTGCACTCTCACCTGGCTCTTTATTGCTTTGAGAGCAACGCTGTGGCATGTGGGACTGTGTTTGCACCTCGGGTATTCTATTTGGAAAATTGCAAATGACTTGATTTGCGTAAGTGATGTTAATAAATCAGGTGCTAAACTTTAGAAAGCTGTACCCGTGCACAAAGTAGTATTTAGTGCGCCTCACTGAGTTGCTCAGCCCGAAGGTTTTTCTTGATTTCTAAAAAGTTGACTCTTTGGAGAAACAAAGTTTACATATAGATTTTCTATAAATTATGTTTGTGTATGTAACCAGTTTTGTACTAGTTTCCTATCATGTAGTGTCTGTATTACGTACCATAGTGGTTTCAGCAATGGAACCGAAGCTGTTGATGAAAATGTTACAGGAAACATTCACCGGAGGACCTGTGAGAGAGAGAGAGAGAGAGAGAGAGAGAGGAAGAGAGTGATGAGGATGAAGCAAAAAGAGTCTCCAAACAATTCTATCTGGGAGGCTTGACGCTTAGGCTTGACTCCTCACCAAAACTGTGCTCCAATAATCACAATACTACGATGTGTATTTTAGCATAATGAGAGCAAGTTATCAGCAAAACGTTTTTGTCCCAAACAAAAAGATAGTTGCTTTTTATATTTTCTCAGGCAGATCTCTTTAATCACCAGATACTTTTACATACAGGGTACACAGTAATACAATACGCAATATACACTATAAGCATAGTTACAATATCAACAAATTACAATAAACAATACAATAAAGCTGCACTAGGCAACTTTGTATATTGGTGGCCCCAAAATGGCAGCGAGGTAACTGCTTGAACTTCATTACCCCGAAATCCAGTCAGTGAACTAAATGTCTTCTTCTTAGTGTGTGGTGGAGGTGGAGAGGTTCAGCCATTATAGTGAGTCCAGCTTTCTGGGGAGGGAGCACCCACTAACTGCTGTTTAGGAGACACTTTAAAGTGTCATAAGAAATCCACCCTAAAACACTTTGACTTTGTTAAAAAAACAGCTATTCCTGTTTTTTGGACAAACGTACACAACATGATGTCACATCAAGATATTTCCAGCGCAGCTACAATGGAGTTTACTAGAAGAACATTTTTCAACTATCTAAAATCAACGGTAAACGGCAAGTTTTTGTCTGTCAAGCAGACTCAAAGAACAAAGGCTTCTTTCTAAACTCACTATTTTGCACCTTTGTTTAACAATCACACAAGGAGAAATCTATCATAGAAGAGGAAGAAGCAACAATTTCTCCACAGCAAATGACCCAATGACCCAATGGTGATTTGGACATTCACCTAAATAACACCACTGAGGCCTTCTTAGAGCTTAGCGATACCTTTGCCTTACTCAATTTGTATATTGTACCCACCCACCATGGGGGCAACAGCCTTGACCAGGTTTTGGCTCATGGCATTCCTGTCTCTGATTTAGTAGTCTCCTCTTCTGTACCTAACATATCTGACCACTATTCCAGATTGAATTGACCTGCCCTCGTCGAAAGTGTGACGATAAATACAACAGTCGTGGTATCAATGCTTCCACCGTCTTGATATTCACTGTAAAACTGCTCAAAATTCTGGCACCACTCTCTGGTCATATTGACACACTTGATAACTTCACTAATGAGCTAAACTCCACCCTACTTAACCCTTGATTCAATCGCTAGTCACAAGAATACACAGTACTAACAAATAGGCACATTGGTTTACCGATACTCATGCACTTAAACAAGCCTGTAGAAAACTGGAGCGTAAACAGTGATCGACCAAACTCAGATTTTTTCGGCTTGCAGTTTGATTTAGTCTCCCAGGACACTCTCTCCAGGTTATTTGTGACGTCTAAAGCCTGGTCTACACAGGTCGTGATTCAGCCGCGTTTTTCAGTCGCGCGTCTCTCGCAGCAGTCTCGCAGTCTATTTTTCTTTCAACTACGGGCGTAAACTTGTTATTTAAACCCCACAGACGAGGCTTTTTTACCAATGTAACAGATGAATTTCGATCCGAAATAAATAATTAACCTCATCCTGTCTTGGTCATCCTCAAAAACGTTTTTGTTGTGGTCTGATAGGACTGAGAAGGAGAAAGAGAGCGAGTGATTTCCTTCTGTTTGATGCTAGAGCTAAAAACTTTACTTTTTAAATTTAATTCAGTATTCTATGCGTGTTTATAACCTATTCAAACAAAAACATTCTTCAGGGGAAACCAAAACATGCAAACTACACATTATTTTCAAGTTCTGTTTAGGTAGTGAACGCGCAGCAGAAACGCTACAGAACCAGTGTAGACACGAACGCAGGACTCGCACGTGGTACTACTCAGCTTTTACGCGCTGCTGACTTGACACAGCCAGTGTAACAGCCCGTGTAGACTTTGCATAAACCTACGACCTGCATGCTCAACAGTCTTCCTGCTAAACTATTCAAAGTACTTTTCCCAATCTGACTAAACCATGACACCGCTTGATATACTTCTTTAAGTTTTGAGTTATCTAACATTTAAAGTTCCAACTTTAAGAGCATTAAGAGCATTACTTAACATCTTCCCAAGGTAACAGAAAACTGCTTCTCTGAGTGATACTGTATGGTCAGCACTGTACTTCAGAATCAGAATCAGAATATTCCTTTCCTTGGCAGTTTATGAACAAAGATTTCAAACTTGACTGTAATTAGTCCACTAAGATCAAAGAGATGGTTTCAGTCAGTCAAGACGGTGGTGGCGATCAGGGATGGTTATTTTTGTGTACAGGTGAAACATGGGCTGGCCCTCTTAATCGGAAAGCAGTCAGGTAAATTTTCGCTTTTCACAATGTTTTTTGAACTTCTTGAAACTGTCAGTGCCCAAAGCATTGACATAATCACAGCTGGCAGAACAACTGGGCGTTCATTAGTAAGGATGCTACGCATGATGATAGCATCTTGGAGAAACAAACAGAGGTGGAATTGTGAAATGAGCTGCAATTGTGTCTGATTCATGGCCTTGTCACTTTCATTTAACCAATATGCCAGCCATACTAAAGCCGCAAAGACACAATGCGTTTGAGATTGTCATGAGATGCCCAAGTAAAAAAAACAAAACACTGAAGAAACAGGGAGCATAGATAGATAGATAGATAGATAGATAGATACCTTTAAAGTTAGGTCTTATCCTGGCATCATATCCAGATGTCCTCCCCATCAGTTTGTCCAGGAAGTCAGAGGGAGACATTGGGACCTGGTGGCTCCTAGCAGCATGGTCCACCTCTTTACATTGACCCACACTGGAATAATAACAAACCAACACAGAGAAGAGACAGCACTTACTTTCTTTGACCCAGTCGGACTTTCCTGGGAAAAGTCTTTATGTTTTCAGCTTGTTTGAAATAAACAGAAGAAGAACTGGGTAGTTAGCATGAGCACCGATAGCCACCATGGCTGAACAGACAAAGAAAACAGTGCCACCCACAGAAACTCAAACTTCATCAACGGAAAATTCAAGGCAAGACATCACAGTACTGGACACACTGTTTGGCAGACTGGGAAGTGCAGTGAGACACCACAGCAATGAGCACTTAGCACCAAAGATGGAGATATGGAGATGGAGCTGTTACAGCTCAAATATGGAAAGGACAGGAGTCATATTAGATAAAATGATACTTAAATAGCATTTATTTAACCATTATATAAGTTATTTAAGTGAAGAGTAAATTGTGGTAAACATTTTCATCAGTCACAGTCATATATATATATACCAAACAGGGAAATAGGGCTGTGGGGGAAATATTATTCAGTGTACACTAGAAATTCTCACACTTTTATATGGAAAAATTTTTTTTTTCTGTATGACTATCTGGTATAGATTCTAGTATTGTTGGAGTGGAAGACCCAGTCCCTGATTTGAGTGAGACATCTTTTTAGCTCTCTGCTAGTATATGAATTTCTGGAGTGTGTACACTTTCAGAGGATTTTTTACCGATAATGTAATGTATATTTGATAATGTCTGACATCTTCATCACAGGAACACATTATGTTAATTCATTCTTAAAGGAAAAATACCCCTAAAGAGTGTGTTTAAATGCACATCAATACCCCAATTACTAAAAGTAATCAACTTAAGGCAATATTTTGATTACACTGTTTACATGGTTCAAAGTAATGCGATTTCTCTAATAAAGCGGTGTACATGGATTCATTTAATAATCGGTCTACCATTCACCTCTCCACTGCACTAGATGTTTGCTCCACAGCCCCAATGAAGGGAAAGATAATCTGATTAAGATAATCTGATTAAGGCATTTACATGACAATTTCTACAGGTCAACATGTAAATATTAGTGTGTAAATGTATTCCTTGCATTCCTGGGTCCATTTTATGCATGGAGGCCTTTTTTTTATTATTCCTATGGATAACTAGTCAAACATTTTTTCAGCCATCTAAAAAATTAATGGTAGGGGCGCCACCAGGGATTTTGGGCCCTAAGAAAAGGTATCACTTTGGGCCCCACATCACCCCAACCCTGAGCAATCACTGTAACCACACCTGCAGAACCTCATGAGCGACCCATTCAAAGCTTTACGTAACTCTACATTTGCAGCTCTCTTGCAGTAATACTTTTAAATCTTACTGGCAGTGAGCGATGGAAATACGTATAATACTGTGCAGTGTTACACGCATGCAACATTCTGTATACAGTGGCGCTCACTATTACATTGCATCTGAATTATCTATCTGATTTTATAATCTCGGGAACTATCACTCACTAAAAGTTACCTGAGTTATGTTTAATATTTGAAAAAGTCATGGAAAAATAGAGGATAGCCTTTTTTCCAACATACAAATTTTTGTTGTCTTATAACATAGACTCACTGTGTTCCGGACACTTAGCACAGTAAAAAGTCCCATAAAATATCAACGCACGGAAAGATAAGCCTGATTGGCTTATCTGTCTCTGGGGCCCGCTCTTACATGCATACCAGTTTGCTTGACACATTTTGAGCCAATCCGGTGTCCGGATTACACTGATGGCTCACGGTAATCCGGGCGGCTGGAATTTTCTACTCACGGTATTCCGGACAGGTAAGAAGGAATCATTTCTAACTTTATAAAAACACACATTTTAGATGAATAACTATCAGATATTGTATATTTATTATTTCTCAGCATTTCTACATTTACAAGGGGCGTTCTTTGGGGGAATGCTCAATAAAATGGTGCAGCCATTTCACGAAAAGCTCAGTGGTCATGTATCCCTTTTCACTGTACCCATACAGGCTGTTTCTTGGACCATCCAAGGCATACGCCACACTGGGAAGGCAGCAGGGATAAATGATGAAGGGAGGGACATTTGCACCAGCTGCACTGACAGCCAAGTGCACAGAAATGTGCTCCCTGGTGGTTGTCTGCTGGCGGTAGACATGCCTCTTCCCTTTCTGGCACCTTCTCCTTCAACTTAGGCTTATCTCCAAACCCAGTCTCGTCGCAGTTCCAAATCAGGAGAGGCTTGTCATGGAGACTGTGACTCTCAATGATGTTTTCTGTTGCCTCAGGTGTGGCAGCAAGGACCCTGGCCCGATCAAGGGAGTCTGGTGTCCAGGTGGTCAGCTCTGGGTGGGCCCCTCTCAAGATTAACCAGAGTTTTCCGGCTGCTGTCCTTGATGATTTCCAAGGCAATGTTTTTTATGATGGTTCTGGTCAGAGGAAATCTGTGATCTGCCATCCAGATAATATAATTCAGCAGGGCTTCTTCCTCCTCCTGGCTGACAGCCCTATTAGGATGAGCACCACACTCAAACTTCCCCAGTTTGTGGTCAGCAAGGGTAGACTTGGGTATTTTATACTTTTTGGAGACTTTTCTAATGCTAGCCCCTGCTCTGATTTCTTCCACTGCTTCTTCAAGTGTCTCCCTGCCGTATTTCTGCCTTTTTCCTGACATTCTTCCCTAACAGTTAACGTTAACGTTACCAAAAAAAGACATGAATTCATATTTAGAATTTGTTAACAGTTAACGTTACTGTTGTTAAATCTGATATTTATGGATTTTATGTAACATTATGACGTTACATGTTCTGTGAAGTGTTTTTCAATAACAGTTACAGTTTTTAAGCATTGTTACTTTGCCTTTGACAGCAGGGGAGAGAGGCCAGGAAACACCAGGGCAGAGAGGGGAAATGACCTGACAGCCACATGGCCAGCACAGTTATTATTTTATTTATTGTTGTTCATGTTTATTATTAATGTTAATGTTCATTTATTTGTTAAAAAAATTAGTTCCTTTAACTCTAGACTCCTTTTTTATTGTGTCCCCACATATGAATTTAACATTTTAACAGTTTTTATAAGTGTCCAGCCAGGGACAATAATGTTGACTTTCATGGCAAATATTGGCACAATGTGTGTTGTTAGTAACACAGTAAGTTAACGTTATGGCTTGAAAAGTTAACACAAATGTGTGCTGTCCTTAACCAGATACACAGATGTGTTGAAAAAACAGCCATTTTAAGAGTGATGTGTTTCAGTGTTGGTCCGGTGATACGTCGTTGGTGCTCACATTCATGTCAGACAAAGTGCCTCTGTAAATGTGTGTATCCCTTCAAAAAGTATTTGCAAAAAGTATTCTATGAGACCTTAAGAACGTTTCTGTCATTTTGCTGGTGGGTGATGTTTTAAAACCGGTACTTTACGGACATATGCCTCTCCTCACCATGTAGCGTCCTGCCGTAAAACCTTCCCCCCCGTACTTTTATAAATGTTCATAGGTGCACATTGCGGGAAAAAGTCAAGTGTCCGGAATACCGTGATGTCCGGAACACAGTGAGTCGCTACGTTACGTTCAGCACCGGTTCATTGGGTGGGGTATGGGGTGACAGGTGTACTGCAGCTGATGAATCTCCTGGGCCTGGCACCATGGACATTTGATTTAGTATGAATTGTTTGCCAAGAGTTAGCCTGTGTTGATTAAGTTAAATGTGAATACTCGCAAATTTGTTTATGTGAGGATACGATATGCCAGCGCAATATAAGTATGCTAGCTGGCTAGCATTTCACAGTCTAAGGAGTTAGTTAAGAGGTTAATTTGCACCACTCTTGGACTGATAAACTCGCCTTTCATTGTGAAAAATTTTGTGAAGTAACGCTACTGTCGCCCTCTCTTTTCTGTCTCACTTTTTGTTTCTGAAACCATGACGTTGCTTCAGGGCCCCTGTCAGTCAGAGCCCTTGGAATCGTCCTAACTATCCCTTAACTAATTATATCAGTAATTTTACTTTTACTGAACTATATTTTGGCTTAAGTGTTCAGCATTAGCACATTTTAAATTGCAGCCTTTGTGGAATGCAAATTAAGCATTGCATCATATTCTGATGCAATACTTAATCCACAATATACTTAAGTAAAACTAAAATTGTGAGTAATAAAATATTTTACTTTCCCAGAATATGTGTACTAACAAAACTAACAATTTCCTTTTCTTCTTTTTTGGCAAAAGTAAACATCCAGACAGCACCTGTATTTGTAACATCTAGCTACTCCAGGTTAGTGAGAATGAATTGACACACGCCATTATGACATTTTTGACATATCACAAATATAATGTGGATACAACTAATTACAATCAAAACATATTTGCACAAAATTCAGTCTTGCTACACCTCTCTTTCATTCTTGTTATTGCCTCTTAACCTAAGAGGCCCTGAAAAGAAGCTTGGACTTGGACTGAAAGCTAGTGGTGTTACCCTTGACTACATTGTCACAGATCGTCTCCCACAGATTCACATAGCTATATAATGTCTGGCATCTGGAGAAAGGCATTGTACTAGTCTTTACCATATGATTTTTAAATTGATTGAGTAGTTGAAATTGATTTTTTCAGTACAAAAATAACACAACTAAACTGTGTTTCAGTTGATTTGCATTGCATAATACTTTACACACTATGAGTATCAAAGCAAGTGGTGGAAAGCAGGTGAAAAAATTGCAGTGCAGCATAAGGAAGGACTGTACTGGACTGCATCCTCCTCCAAATCAGGGCCTGAGAAAGTGGTCGTCCTTTGTCAGTTATGTGCAAAATACCCATTGTATTGGATTGAAAATCTTTGTTATTGATATTAAAGTAGGGTTGCATAAACTCCTCATTACAAAGACCAATGCACATTTGAGAGTTCAGTGGTGCAAAAACCATAGGCACTGGTCTACAGTGATATTCTCGGCAAGTGGGCGACTGCATGTGTGGCGTACACAAAGAGAATGATGTGAATCATATGCTATGGCATTCGCAGTCACCAGATCTCAACCCAATTGAACACCTATGGGAGATTTTGGACCGACGTATTAGACAGCGCTCTCCACCTCCATCATCAAAACACCAAATGAGGGAATATCTTTTGGAAGAATGGTGTTCCATCCTTCCAGTAGAGTTCCAGAGACTTGTAGAATCTATGCTAAGGCACATTGAAGCTGTTCTGGTGGCTTGTGGTGACCCAACACCTTACTAAGACATTTTATGTTGGTTTTCCTTTAATTTCCTTCCATCGTTCCATCTTTGCAGAACCTTAAAAGGCATTACCAATAAGTGATCTCATTATTTAGCTTTATATTTAC
>OOFE01042366.1:3449-19102 GCA_900323365.1 Monocentris japonica | reverse complement strand
AGTAGTAGTAGTAATAGTAGTAGTAATAGTAGTAGTAGTAGTAGTAGTAATAGTAGTAGTAATAGCAAGAGAAGTAGTAGTGGTAGTAGTAGTAGTAATAGTATTAGTAGTAGTAGTTGTAGTAGTAGTGGTAGTAGTAATAGTAGTAGTAGTAATAGTAGTAGTAGTAGTAGTAGTAGTAATAGTAGTAGTAATAGAAATTGTAGTAGTAGTAGTAGTAATAGTAGTAGCAGTAGTAGTAGTAATAGTAGTAGTACTAGTAATAGTAGTAGTAATAGTAGTAGTAGTAGTAGTAGTAGTAGTAATAGTAGTAGTAATAGTAGTAGTAGTAGTAGTAGTAATAGTAGAATAGTAGTAGTAGTAGTAATAGTAGTAGTAGTAGTAAGTAGATAGTAGTAGTAGTAGTAGTAGTAATAGTAGTAGTAGTAGTAATAGTAGTAGTAATAGTAGATCACCTATCAGCCTTCAGGAACCATATCGGTTGATCTCTCCAGTCTGGTCACTGACTCCAGGTGTGATGAGGTTGACTCTCAGCAGGAGGCTCTTCAGGTTCTCTACTCCTCTACCTGAAACCTCCAGTAAGAAGGGTTAGGGTTAGACCCTGTCTAATGCTCCTCCTCTGCTTTACTCCTCTAACTCTGGTGTCCTACAGGAGAGTGCAGCCTGCCGTCTGATGCCTGACCTCTGACCCCTCTGAGAGACGCCTCTGAAGGGGAGGAGGTCCAACCAGCGGAGCTCTCTGGGGACAGATGGAGGGAGGGGAGGAGAGCAGGGCTGGTCCTGACCCTGGCCCAGGCCAGGGAGAGGAGGCCAAACCCTCCACCCAAGAGAGAGCATCACCAAGAGAAGGTGGAGGAGGAGGAGGAGGAGGAGGAGGAGAAGATAGAGGAGGAGAAGGAGGAGGTGGAGAAGGTAGAGGAGGAGGAGGAGGAGGAGGAGCAGGAGTTCAGTCCTGCAAACACAATGGCCTCATCAACACACACAGCCTGGTGGTGTACTCAGCTCCACAGTACCAAGGCCATGTGGTGGTGAACCTCACCCCCCAGCAGGACCACAACGGGGCAGGTGGAGGAGGAGGTGGAGGTCCTCCTCAGCTCCTGAACCCCAGCACCCTCCCCCAGGCCATGGATCCTCGCTTCAGGGGCACTCCGGGTCTCATACTGTACTCGGAGAACGTGGTCCGGGCCTGGGGGGAGGGAGGCGACTGCTGCGAGACCACTTTCATCGAGGGCCTCGCCTCCACCTCCTCCTCCGCCTCCTCAGCCAAGGAAGCACTGATGTTCGCTGACGGGAAGCTTCTGGACCTTTCCATAGAGGATGCTAAGATCCAGACCCTGTCATACGACATCGACGATGACGACGAGTTCCAGGAGTTTGAGGTAAGGCTGGAGAGACCACAGGGGGAGGAGTTTCAGGACACACATTGTGATTGGACGAGAGGCGTTGCATGAGTGCTTATAACTGCAGTAATACTAACTTATAACTCAGACCTCCAATATGTTGTGGTACGTGGATGTTTTCATGACTTCACATCTTATCACTCCAAGTCAAGAGGTCCATTTAGTTGATTTCTAATCAAATCAACTGGCGCCACCTTGAGGCCAGAAGACATTACTCCTTGTTTACTGCAGACAAACACTGACGAGGTTAGAGACATGAAGAAGTGATGTATATTCCATGTCAGTGTTCTGTATCTGATGGGGTTTTGACTTCAGCATGCTGCTTGGGTTCATACAGAACCTGCAGCGCCAAATATGATGGTATGAACTTTACTGCAATAAGCCTCCTGGTGCTATCAGCCGCTTGGAAGCTACTCATTTAGAGCCAGGCTCTGTGAGTTGGTTGGTTGGTGTGTAACTATTTCAGTGAGTTAGTTGGTTGGTGTGTAACTCTTTCAGTGAGTTGGCTGGTCGGTGTGTGACTCTTTCAGTGAGTTGGTTAGTCAGTGTGTGACTCTTTCAGTGAGTTGGTTAGCCAGTATGTGACTCTTTCAGTGAGTGGGTTGGTTGTGTGTAACTTTCAGTGAGTTGGTTATCCAGTGTGTGACTCTTTCAGTGAGTGGGTTGGTTGTGTGTAACTTTCAGTGAGTTAGTTGGTTGGTGTGTAACTCTTTCAGTGAGTTGGCTGGTCGGTGTGTGACTCTTTCAGTGAGTTGGTTAGTCAGTGTGTAACTCTTTCAGTGAGTTGGTTGAGTCAGTGTGTGACTCTTTCAGTGAGTTGGTTGGTTGGTGTGTAACTCTTTCAGTGAGTTGGTTGGTCAGTGTGTGACTCTTTCAGTGAGTTGGTTATCCAGTGTGTGACTCTTTCAGTGAGTTGGTTGGTTGGTGTGTAACTCTTTCAGTGATTTGGTTGGTCAGTGTGTGACTCTTTCAGTGAGTACAGTACAAGTCACACCAGCATGATGAGCTCTAGGTTGGTGTGTGGTGCATTCACAGACCAGGAAGTAAGCCGGTGAACTGTAGTGGCTAAGTGGCTAACCACAGCACCTTGGAGTTGACAGGTGGAGGTTTAAAAGTCAACACAGTTTCACTCACCCCCCATCCTACTGTGTCAAGCATGTCTACTTTTATGTTCTATGAATGTGGTGGAGGAATCCTGCAGCATGGCAGGTTCTTCTGAGCGTCTGCCTCAGTGGAGTGGATCCTATTCAACAGCTGAATAACACACAGCTTGAATTCTGATGGAGATCGGCTTCATCAAAGGGATGAAACTCTGCACTGAATACAGAGAGGATAGAGGAGGACAAGACGAGAACATGAGCTGAGAGAAAAAGCCAAGGAGGATAGAAGTGGAGAGGAGGAGGTAGAGAGGATGTAGAGAGGGGATCATGGCACTGAAGGAGAACAGAGAAGCTAGTGTCAAATTGAGATAGACAGACAGACAGACAGACAGACAGATGGAAAAGCTTCATGACCTGGTGGAGGTTGATCACGGTTGAGTTGTAGAGATCGTGACCTGGTGGAGGTTGATCACTGTTGAGTTACAGAGATGATGACCTGGTGGAGGTTGATCATTGTTGAGTTACAGAGATGATGACCTGGTGGAGGTTGATCATTGTTGAGTTACAGAGATGATGACCTGGTGGAGGTTGAGCTGGTGGGGAAACACTGAAACTGCCAGATCTTCCTGTGAAGTGATGGAGGTGTTATGTTATATTTGAGTTGCCGGCTCCCACGCTGTTTCCCTGCCACCTCCCACTCTGTTTCCACGGCAGGAATCCTCCTCACACCAGCAGCTCTCAGACCAGATATTAATGACACTAAAGTCTATGACAGGAGCTGATTCCAGATCAGATTAAAGTTCTGATGACTGAATCCCAACAACCTCTTGTCCCTGTGATGCTGAAGGAGCTTGTATACTGTACTGACTACTACCACTACCGTCATCATCCACTCATTCATTCACACCCGCTTATTCCTATGGTGGGTCATGGGGGGTGGACTCAATCCCAGCATGCATTGGGAATGAAACCCCCTGGACCCTTTGTAACGTGTCACGTGACGCGTTGTCTGTGTGTTGGCAGAGCGACTACTCCAGCGACTCGGAGAGTGAGGACGCCTTCCTGCTGATGCCTCCCAGAGACCACCTGGGCCTCAGTGTCTTCTCCATGCTCTGCTGCTTCTGGCCGCTGGGCATCGCTGCCTTCTACCTGTCACACGAGGTGAGGAACCGCCGGGCTGCCGCTGAGGTTTACTGAGATTTACTGAGGTTTACTGAGTTCTGTAGAAATTGTGCAAAGTTGAGCTTCTATGTAGGTTTTGAGCAGGATGAGTAGGATCTGACCATATTCTACTCTATTCCAATAGGCACGCTGTTTTTTGCTCTAGTCAGGTTCCTACTGAGGGAAGACTAAAAGCAGCTGTTGGACTGTTTGTTCATCTACAGTGTGGTACCATGATGATAGTCTGCCTGTCTCACAACCAGATGTTTGTAGTATAGTATCAGTATACAGTAATGATGAGGTAGTACAGTATCAGTATATAGTATCAGTATACAGTAATGAGGTAGTACAGTATCAGTATATAGTATCAGTATACAGTAATGAGGTAGTACAGTATCAGTATATAGTATCAGTATACAGTAATGATGAGGTAGTAGTATAGTATATAGTATCAGTATATAGTGATCAGTATACAGAATGATGAGGTATTATAGTATCAGTATATAGTATCAGTATACAGTAATGATGAGGTAGTATAGTATCAGTATACAGTGATGAGGTATTATAGTATCAGTATATAGTATCAGTATACAGTAATGATGAGATAGTATAGTATCAGTATACAGTGATGAGGTATTATAGTATCAGTATATAGTATCTGTATACAGTAATGATGAGATAGTATATTATCAGTATACAGTGATGAGGTATTATAGTATCAGTATATAGTATCAGTATACAGTAAGGATGAGGTAGTATAGTATCAGTATACAGTAATCATGAGGTAGTACATCATTCGTTGGTCTGCTGTGTTGCTCCATCACGACTCCACACCTCCAGCTTCAACCACGCTGCTGGTTGGCAGTGGCAACGCTTCCCACGACATCAGCCGGAGAGAGGAAAGAAAAAAGTGTGTTAATGAAGAATAAAGTGTATTAAATAACGGATAACGGAAATAACGGTGAAGTAACGGTAATGTGTTAAAGAAAGAATAAACCATTTTAAAGCATCCTGACAATAAAAAGTAAAGCATCCTGACAATAAAAAGTAAAGCATCCTGACAGTAAAGCATCCTGACAATAAAGCGTCCTGACAATAAAAAGTAAAGCATCCTGACAGTAAAGCATCCTGACAGTAAAGAGTCCTGTCAGTAAAGCGTCCTGTCAGTAAAGCATCCTGTCAGTAAAGCGTCCTGACAGTGAGCAAAATGTGATTCAGTGCTTTTAGAGCGTGGCCCAAGACAAACAGCTAAGCTCTTTACATCATACTTTGGCTCCATACAGTGTGATAGAGGGCCTTGTATGGAATCAAAGACCCTCCTCCAGACAGTGGATATGATGCACTACCAGAAGGTTTGGTTCCAGTGGGTTTGCTTTCATCCTCCTACCAGCCCACAAAGACAATGGTCTTTATTGTTCAAGGCCTGGAATCCTGGAAGTGTAGGTGTCTTATTGTCCACGACTGAAACATCTAGGTGATGTTTCACTTCGACTTCGACTTCACTGCCGACCCCCAGATCCCCCCAGATCTTCAGATCTGCTGGACTAGATCCAGTTCAGCAGAGACTGATCCCCGCTTCCCAACTTACTGTGGATCTCTGATCTCTTTACAGGAAATAACACCATCAAAGGCAGATTAAAGCAGGGCTCCACAAACCGCGGGTCGGACCCAAAGTCGGGTCCCGAGGAGATTAAACCGTTCCGCGGTTGGTTCTGGAGAACTTGGAGGCATCAGCAGCTGTTTTGGATTGTACAGTTGACAAGATTCATTTAAAAATATAACAAATTTACTGCTGGCATAAAATTAAAACTCACTATAGATTAAAGATCTCTGCTTACAAAACCGCAAAGTAATCAATAATATAATCAGTTGTAAATCATTTTTCTCATTTTTTAGAATGAAACCTTCAATTCTGTTTTCTCTGCAGCTTCTAAAGCAGCATCTCTGAACACATCTGCCTCAGGAACAGGGTCAGGTCTACAGAACAGTTCACACAGCAGGGACTGCTGACTGCTCCCAGAGAAACTGGGTACACCGACCTGTCAACACAATACACAGGATGGGCTGCATTAAATAGAACCTCTAGGGCGACACGGATCTGGGTCATGAAGGCCAACGCTGATACTGACATGTTTGAATTGAAGCTGCTGATAGACAATATTTTGGGTTGAAATTTTACTTTACCATTTTCAGCACCCCTTGGTTCCTTTACAACACGCCTAGGTCCCTTAGGTGCCCTCATCAGGATTCGGGCTCAAAGGGTGTTTGCTCCTTTCCTATTTTGGTCCCACCCCAAAGCCATTTTTAAAAATCAATTAAATATTGTTTAGCCTTCAGTGGGACTGATGTGTTTACCTGTTTGTTTCTAATGTGCTTGGTCTTTTTGTCTCTTTGGAACATTTTGTGTTGAATTTGCTATAGAAATAAATTGGACTTGACAGCAACAATTGAAAAGGATCGTCCGGATTACCTCGACCCCTCCCTGCTCGCTTTGCCGAGTGGAGCAGCAAACACCAGCGACATTTCTTGGATTTCTTGGTAAAGCAGATTAACTGCCATCACATATGGATTTCCCCCTGCTAACGCTGAGCCCTCAGCAAAAGTACAATACCCATTTTTCATTTCATACAGTACTAGTCGGGTTCAGCTTGATCTGGAAGCAGAGGGATTTCCACGTCGCTGTTATCATTTTTCTTTTCACGTTTTATCCTCTAAGAGCCTCTTTATGTCTCAGAGAGCAATAAAAGTACAGCTGAGCAGCTAACAGCATCAATAAAACCTGTTTCTGTTAGGAGTACCATCACTAAATTTCATCTTCCTTGAGCTGTTTGGTCCTGAAACCAGAAAAAGTTGAATGTTTTCTTTTTTGTGGAGGTAAAAGATGCTTTTACCGAAGCTAATTTGTATATGTGTGTGTGGACCCCTGGGACCCCCTCAAGGACCACTGGAAACTTCTCAAGGACCACTGGAAACTTCTCAAGGACCACTGGAACCTTCTCAAGGACCCTTTGAGAATCACTGCTTCAGAGCCTATTCTCTGTACGGTACAGACTGACAGCCTGATCTGAAATATAATGAGAACCTGCAGCTGCAGCAAACAAGCAACTACATACTCATGTTCATACTCATCTGGTGGTTGGAACATATGATGGACAGAGAAAGAGCCAACATGGACGAAGCCAAGACCTGGAGGAGACGGCATTCTGTTCCCACTGGAGGTCTCCACTTCAAAAGTCATTTTCATTGAGGACAGGCTGTAGTCGGTGGACAAGAGCGGCTTTTGACATCAAGTGTGTCCTAGGTGTGGTGAGTTTTCAGGTTATGGCAGAAGGCGGGGGGGGTCTGCTGTCTGGAGGTAGGGGTGTGTAGGACTGGACTGGACCATGGTCTGGAGGAAGGGAGGTGTAGGACTGGACTGTACCATGGTCTGGAGGTAGGGAGGTTTAGGACTGGACTGGACCATGGTCTGGAGGTAGGGGGTATAGGACTGGACTGTACCATGGTCTGGAGGTATGAGGATGCAGTTCCGTTACTGGCTGTTGAGATGATCCCACAGGTTATCTTCTCAAAGATGTATGCCATTAAGAGCTACCACAGCCAGGTAATCACTGGTCTGGTCTGGAGGAGAAATGTGCTGCTGAACCAGTGAACTGAGGTTTCATGTCCAGCAGCTTCCAAACACTCCAAATTGGGGTCCAAGTGTTAATTTTAACAAATATTTGCTGTGGAGGTTGGATGAGATGAAGACGCAAAAAAGGGTGTGGCTTCAGCTTTCTATGTAGAGAGATGTGACATAAAAACCACATGAACTCTGATCTGACCGATCAGACTCGGGTCACGTTGCCACATATCAGATCTGGATCGGATCTAGTGTGTTCACACGAGCCTATGGGTTTCCACAAAAGTGGAGCATTGAGGTGACTTGATGCCTTGTATTTCTTCTTTTTCTTTGAAAGACGCCCATAAAATGTGTTTTCCAGTTGTGATTCATCACTTCCTGTGTGAAAGGGCTTCCTTCCAGTGGTCGTTCCTGACCACATGACCACATCTCATGGCTCGCTGATGGGCGGATGTTCTCTTGTTCAGCTCATTCACATTACTTGAGGAAATACTTTTTCATGAAAACATTAGATAGTGGATCTCTGTTGCTCTGAACTGGGTCTGTAACTACCCCAGCCATGGGTACCATCAGAATGGACCATCAGAATGTACCATCAGAATGGACCATCAGAATGGACCATCAGAGTGGACCATCAGAGTGGACCATCAGAATGGACCATCAGAATGGACCATCAGAATGGACCATCAGAGTGGACCATCAGAGTGGACCATCTCTTAACTGGGATTGCAGTTTGACATAATGGATGAACTCTATATGAATATGGTCTAGAAATGTTGAACAGGGAACCAGACGCTGTAGACAAGTGGTGGTGGTGATCAGTGGTTTCATTACAGCAGACCTTCATCCATTATGTATTTTTCTTCTGCATATGTTCAGTCTGGTGAGACAGAAGCTGCTGATTGACATGGTTGTTCTGGATGTGTGTGTGTGTGTGTGTGTGGTCACGTCTCCCAGGGGATTCTGATAGAATAATAGAATAATAGGATTGAAGCTGTCGATAGCTGATATTTTGAACCAATATTCAGTATCTTTACTACTAATACTACTATTACTACTAGTACTACTGCTACTCATAACAATAATGATAATAAATCATATTGATGCATACTTGTGTGGATCTGATCAATGATCAATGTAATAATCAAACAATCATATCAGATGGACCAGATCATTGTAGGAAAAGGATGATATGGATTCCAGATATCAGCGTGACTCGGAAGTTCAGACTGTTGAGGCAGAATAAAACAGTCTGGTGGTAAATCAGCTTCCAGATTGTCAGATCACGTCAGGCTGATCTCTTCCTCCACACACACACACACACACACTCTTGTCAGATGACCAATCATTTGACCTCAGACCATTTGACTCCACTACTACTGCTGGGGAGACTAATCAATACTACAAGACAAGACGTACTGTATGAACAAACCAATCAGGCTCCATCTTGTAAAACGATGTAAAGTGAAGAATCAGAATCGGTATCTCCCTCCTCACCTCTCATCGACCCTCCATCATGACAGACTTTAAACCTCTGGGCTTTAATCAACCTTCGTAGCGCTCACCTCGTGATGACCCGATCAGGAATCACCGCGGGAACGCTTGATGAGTCGTGGGTGTAGTTCAGACGGCTGAGATTAACCTGATTAAAGGGTTTCGGTCCAGAGGAAGCGTCTGATGGATGAGATGAAAGATGCCAGGTCAGGGCGCTAACGATGCTAACTCCCCCATTCCCTCTGCATACCAGCGCTAGCACCCGCTAGGCTACAAGGAGAGGCATAGAGAGGTCACTGGGAATCTGGTAGACAGGAGGGAGGTGAGAGGAGGTAAAACAAACACCTCCAGGTTGTTTGAACCTTTAATCTGCACTTTAATCCAGATAGTCTTTAACCACTTTAATTCCTTTGTCTGTCTGTAATGATGTCTGATGGACACTGAAGGTCATATCAGAATGGTTTGGGTTAAAAAATGTTGAATGTCAAAAGCTTAATTTTTGTTACCAATTACAAAATGATTTTCTTTGTTAAGATCAACAACAAAACAGCCAGGCATTAAAAAGCAGGTTGTATTGGTGCGTTAGTCTTGACTGCACTGGTTGGTGATTTCCAGCTGTTCAAATTGTTGTTCTGTGGTTGGTTTCCCAAAACCGATTTAGTGCTACGCTAACCAGCTAGGCTAACTAGCTAACCTAGATAACTCAGTATGGCTAGATTGTAACTCTTCAGTTAGCAGCAGAGCGCTAGGCTTCATGATGTTAGCTAGCTCCTCTCTTACCTCGTCTTTTTCACTAGGCTTCAGTCTAACGTTACTTTTGCTTTTACGTTACCATTTGGCTCCGCCCACTGAGGTTTAACTCAGCCAATGAGATTATTTCTGCCTCCAGAGCAGGCAGAGGAGGTTAATGTGGTCGACAGCAGGCTAATGGCGGCTCGGCTTCCTTGTTCCAGTCCAGTCAGACCAGTTTAGTGTCTGACTGGATGATTTCTCTTCATTAATTCCATATTCCTGTCTCTTCTTTTTTTTGCCCTCATCTCCTCATCCCCTCCTCTTTCTCCTCTTCTTTAATCCGCTTCCTCCTACTCTTCGTCCTCCTCTTATGCCTCCTCCCCCCCTTCTTTTCTTTCACCTCCTGTTCTTCACTTCCTTCTTTTTTTCCCTCCCCTCATCCTTCTACCACTCTTACTCCTCTGCATCTTCTTCTCCTTTTCAACCTCCTCTTTCTTCCCCTCCTTTTCCTCCTCCTCCTCCTCCTCCTCCTCCTCACCTTCCTCTTCATCCTCCACCTCCTACTCCTGGTCTTCTTCCTCATCCTCTTCCTCTCCCAGACCAACAAGGCGGTGTCTAAAGGAGATTTCCACCTGGCCAGCTCCAGTTCGAGGCGGGCTCTCTTCCTGGCAGTGCTGTCAATCACCATCGGGACGGGCATCTATGTGGGCGTGGCCGTTGCCCTCATCGCTTACCTCTCCAAGAACCATCACTTGTAGCCTTGTCCTCGGGGTGGGAAATTACCCATCAGCCACCAGAAATATGCTGATTAATGTTGGATGTGGTTGGTAAGTTAGTCTACTCTCCAGCTAACCAACTGTTCTATTGGCTGATTGATTGACCAGCCAGACTACCAGTAAGAGTTTCCTGCCCTGCTGGTCTGGTTGTGGACTTGGAGTCCGGTGGTGGATGACTGGACTTTTGACCAGGCAGGTCTGCTTCTGATGGAGAACCAGCCTGGTGGGACTGGAGGGGGTCATTCTGGGAGAGCAGTGAACGGGTCAAACTACCTTCCCATGCAGACAGCAGGCTCCGCCCACACACTGAGACATTTTACATATTTATCTGACGCACTTGTTCAATCATGCCGTCGAAGGGTCTTGCTCAAGGACACGTTGACACTGGCTTTTCTGGGTATTGAACCTGAGACCTTCTGGTGATCGCAACATCTCACTAAGCACCGGAGTCTCCAGGATGCTGTTTTTGGGATTCTGGATCCCCGTTGACAAGAACATAGGACGTTAAGAAAACAGTCTGTTTTCCAGGGGATCTGGTCACCTTCAACCACACAGGTGTCACCTCTGGTTGGGTTAACTAGTGGTAGTGGATTACTGCTGGACTGACAGGGTCGTGTTTGTTCGTCTAACAGGAGATGAAGACTGAATCGATGTTTCACCACAAACTGTCAAGAACTGATGAAGAGAAACTGTCCAACTCTGCTAGCAGACCTGCCTCAAAACGCAGCTGTCCCAGATGGGCAGGGCTTACCACATCAGGACAAATCAGATACCAGCCTGATTTTCAGATAATATTCTTGGGATTGTCTCTTTATTCTACTGTCCAATGTGGAAAACCAAAACTCATCAAAACCAAACAACAAAAACGACCAGACCTTGATCCAATAGATCTTTAATATCTATTGAAATGTTTTTCTGTGATCAGTTGAGCTTTCACAATACAATGGACCCGACTGCCCCCCCCACCTGGCACTGCAGAGATATTTGACCAGAGCTTAGTGATTACAGTGACTTCTGAATGGCGTTGGTTCAACACCCTGCCCGTCTCACCGACTGGGGTTCGGTTTCCCAAGCTAAGCTTTGTTCCACCCAGTGGACAGAGGGGATCTTTGTGGAAGACGTTTTAGGAAACCAGGCCCTGGTCTTGATCTCATACTTGGCAGCTGAATATACAAAGAACGGGCTGCAAACGTTGTGAGTCATTACTGCGTCTTCGTATCGATTTACTCTGTCAGCCGGTAACGGTGTGTTGTCCCTGACTGGACACTATTGAATTTGTTGAAAAATGACACTTCTGTTAAAGGGAAATTCCACCACAGGGCTTCATAACAACATGACAGATTTCTGCTGCTGAAAGAAATGAATCAAAGCAGCCGGTCCAGATAGTCGATGAGATTACTTAAGAGTGGAAGAGCACAGAAATATCGAGAAGAAGTACTGTTACTTTTGTTTATTATTAAAGGGTACTCAAGAGTAAAAGTTACTTTAAAAAAAACAAAAAACAGACGGTCCCCCGTACAGTGCAAAAATGACGAGAGGCCAGACAGTTCAAACTAGCTGCTGGCTAATGCTAACTAAAGTATAGTATTATAGTACTATAGTATTTAAATTTGAGCATTTAGTGTTGCAGTGTTGCTTATGGAGGAACTACAACATTTGTACTCTGTGATTTAAAATGTAGCAAAGCAAAATACATCAGTCAAAACATACTTTAGTGAAAGTAAAATTACTGCAAAAAGTACAAGCACAGGAAAAGAAACTCAATTAGAGTAATGAGAGTAAATGTAATTTGCTTTTTCTCTCACACCAGAATTTTCCACAGGAAGTTCTATGAACTCATCATGTCAAGACTGAGAGCCCATATACTGGCTTTGGTTCTTGCTAGTCACCGGACTGGTTCTAGTTCTGGTCACGGTTAGTCAGCTAGTCACCGGACTGGTTCTGGTTCTGGTCACAGCTAGTCAGCTAGTCACCGGACTGGTTCTGGTTTTGGTCACGGCTATTCAGAGGTACGATTGGCCCTTCATTTAAGTTCTGGCCAAACGACTGAGAAGAGATAAAAGTTCCTCCACAGCAGCCATGTTTAAAACCCTGCCTAGGGTGACTGGTCCAGACTGGTGGCTGTGCTGCCCCCTGGTGGACCAGTGGTTTATTATCAGACAGGATGGGCTGTAGCAGAGAGCTAGTTAGCTAGTTAGCTGTTAGCTGTTGATCTGTGTTAACTATGACCCAGCCTGAGTCCAGGCTGTACAGTAGGTTGTCGTTGCCTCCTCCAGACCTGCTGGCCTGTGATCAGATGGTTTATTATCCAGATTACGTCTGATTATGATCTAGAGTTGAGACAGGTCGGCTTGTGACTGGAAGGTTGCAGGTTTGAATCCTGCATCTGCTGGAAATCTGGGAGGGGAAAGTGAATCTGCCTTAACAGCTACTGCTGACGTGCCCTTTGGCAAGGCACTTGGATGGTGTTGAATAACCATTATTTATAGAGCACAATAGAAGTACAAAGATGAATAAAAATATAAGCCATAATAGAGAAGAAAAAAACAATGACAAGAGTTCAAGTAGCAGCGAGACACAGCAGGTATGTTCAGTCCACCTGAACATACCTGCTTTTTGTGTGCAGGAACGTTTCATGTATTTTCTAAGGTTGACTGAACAGATTTCATGAGGATCTGAAGGATGAAACCCCGTCGGGGAGCTGAACTGCTGCTCACTATCCTGTCGTTGTGTCAGTCAGTCTGGATGGTCAGTCGCATCAGATTGACATCGTCCTTCAGATGGAGTGAAGTACCTGTCCGACCGGGTGATGTTGCTTTATAGTGGAGTTTCCCTTTAATAGTATTGAATTTAACTGAAATCGTCTCGTTGAAACTGTTTTCTGGGCTGACAGACAAGTCAGTTCAAAAAGCCTTTATTCGTCTGTGGGTTTTCTGAAGGAGAAAAATAAAGGCTTCTTTAACTTTTGCACACAAAAGATAAATACCTTGACTTGCTGTTTTCAAGTATTCTCATACCCTTGACTCCACTGAGCAACAGAATGGTTGCTGAAAGCTAAAGCAACAATACAGTTCTATTCTACTCTATTGTGGTTTAAAGTACAACACATCATGTGCCATGCTGACATCAGTTCATCAGACTGTAAAACTGCTTTGTGTTTTTCCTGTAAGTTGCTGATTTTCTGAATCAACTTTATTGTTTTTGCTTTGGCGTCTTTCTGAAGACGTTGTGTTTCTATTTCAAGTGCTGCTGCTTCCTGTCTCTTCTGGTTAACGGATCTACTCTCCTCAAAATGGACATTTAGTCTGGACTGCACAATCTACTCTACTGTACAGTAGAAAACATGTATTCTCTCTCTCTCTCTCTCTCACACACACACACACTCTCTCTCACACACACACACACACACTTCCTGCCCAACTGCAAAACAAGCAGCGCTGCTGTGCTTCGGTTGCTCTGGACTACGAGTGTTTGCTAGGTAAAGGATGTTTGTGTCTAAATGTCCTCGTGGCTTCAGAACATGTTTCAGTGTTTCAGTACGAACTGCAGATTTTCTTATTTTACTGGGAAGTTTCCATGGTGTGTTCCTTTAAAGACCCGTGCTGAAAGGCCATGGTGTCACTTCAAAGGGACATGGGTGAGAAAATAAATGTTACCTTAGTTTCTGAAAAACGTTTCACAAATACATGGTTTTATGTGTTTATGTACTGGTCAGCTCCCAGTGGAACCAGTAGAGACTGTGGTTGTACTGGTCAGCTCCCAGTGGAACCCGTAGAGACTGTGGGTGTACTGGTCCTCCTCCCTTTCTCCATCCTTCTGTCCTTCATCTCCTCCTAAAGCCTCCTTTACTTTCCTCCTACCTAAATCTCTCTCCCCTTCCTTTCTCCCTAAATCTCTCCATCTCTCCCTTCGTCCCTCTCCTCCTCCCCCATCCCTCCATCTCGTCATGAAATTAATGAAACTAAGGGGCTAGGGCTAATTAGTGGAGCTTTAGGTTCCATATCAGAGAGAGAGGAGGGGATTCTGGGAACTGGCGGGGGTGGGTTAATGGGTAATGTCAGTAGCCATGTATGGAAGCCCAGATGGGTCATAAAACCAGACAGTGTGGTGAATAGGGAAACCCAGGAGTCGTGTTGAAGCCTTTTACAGCGCTCCATATTTCATCATCCTGGGTTGGAGCGTTTTCGTTTCCCATGATGCTCAGTGCTGCTTTCAGTGCACCCTGATAAGAAGAAACCTACGGAGAAACTCTGAATACTGGAAATATTGTGGAAGGTGGAATGTAAAGAAAAAGATCATCAGCACAACATATCGGTTGTTGGCAGATTCAACCCAAAAACATCAGCATCAGTATCGATCTTCACAACTCGCCGGCAAACTGCACGGAGCAACTCTGTGATTGGCCGTTTCAAAGACATCTAAA
This sequence comes from Monocentris japonica, assembly GCA_900323365.1. Lineage (NCBI taxonomy): Eukaryota > Metazoa > Chordata > Actinopteri > Trachichthyiformes > Monocentridae > Monocentris > Monocentris japonica. The sequence goes on along the minus strand of OOFE01042366.1, from coordinate 4,397 downwards.
TAAGAGATAGGATCGAATGAGGCTTCAGGGTTTAAAAGGGGGAGGGACCACTGGAAAACTATTTTTTACTGGTTACTTCAGTAGGTACATGGTACGACATGAAAATAAAAAACAAAAACAACCAAAAATATCATCACAGATTTTTGACCAATCCTGCCCCTCCACCCGTGGTCATACTGGTCAGCTCCCAGTGGAACCACTAGAAGACTGGTCTGCTCCCAGTTCTACCAAAGGTTGATTGATTGACAGGTTGACTGTGATTGGTCATGGCTTTTTTTAGCTGTGTAGCTCTGTGATGAGTCCAAACAGCAGGACTGTATCTATCCTGTATTAGTACTGCATAGTGGTAACCATGGTAACAGTCCTGTATCTATCCTGTATTAGTACTGCATAGTGGTAACCATGGTAACAGTCCTGTACCTATCCTGTATTAGTACTGCAGATAAGTCTTTCTTGAACGTTTGACAGTTCCTTATGAAACCAAAGTCTCCACATCTGACAGAACGAGACGTACAGTACTGTGTTAGTACTGTAGTAGTACTGTGTAATACTGTAGTACTTTCTGAACAATAACAACTCGGCTCAATAAAGAACAGTGATGTAGTTTGATAATGTAGAGGAGGAGGTGCACGTAAACAGGAGGTGAAGGAGGTGCACGGGGAACAGGAGGAGGAGGTGGTGCATATAAGCAGGAGGAGGAAGAGGAGGTGTACGGTAAATGCAAGGAGGAGGAGCTGCAGGGTAAACAGAAGGAGGTGCACAGTAAACAGGAGGAAAAGGAGGTGCAGAGATTCATCAGCCTCCAGTGAAACCGCTGCTGTTTTTCTCTCCAGATCCATTAATTAGACATGAACAACAATTGAGTTTCCCTCCCTAAGAAAACAGGAGGGGGACACACACACACACACACACACACACACACACACACACACACACACATATACACAC
>OOFE01042359.1:0-13240 GCA_900323365.1 Monocentris japonica | reverse complement strand
ACTCAAGAAAAAAAGTCAAGAAAATATGACGAGGCTTATCTCGCTCTTGGCTTCACAGCGAATGTGGTGGGAGGTGAGGAGAGACCCCTGTGTGTTTTATGTCAGAAAACTCTCGCAGCGGACAGTATGAGACCAAACAAATTAAGAAGACACATAGAGACATTACACCCCAGTCACGTCAAGAAGCCCCTTGACTTCTTTCAGAGAAAACTCGATGAATACCGTAAGCAGGAAAATCGCATGGTAAAAGCTGCATCAGTGAACAGCAAAGCACAAATAGCGTCATACAAGGTCGCATACAGAATCGCCAAGTGCAAGAAACCACATACAATAGCTGAGGATCTCATACTCCCCGCAAAGTTATTGCACAGTTTCATAAGATTTTTCTATATTTTTGCATACAGTCTGAGTGTCTATTGAACTGTATTGTTATGTATGTTATTGTTCTAGCAAAGCGATTTTTTCCTGTTTTTGAAAGAACACACAGATTTATGGAGTATTGTTATTTTTACTGAAGGAGCATGTTATTGTTAAGTGGTTGCACGATTTGACTGCTCATGAAATTGATTTTATTTCAATAAATTTAAACTTGGCTCATTTCATGACTATTTTGTTGGGGCGAGAGGGGGCGAAATTTATTTGTCCGCCAAAGGGGGGCCTGACAGAAAAAGTTTGAGAACCACTGATTTAGAGTAAGATGCGACACAGACTTGGATGTTCCAGATTTCTGTGTGTGTGTGTGTGTGTGTAACCCTAAACCTGGACTTTCCCAATGACAGTCCCTCTCCTTTTTTATCTTCAGAACATTCTGGAGATCTTTAAAACGTGACATCACTAGTTATTGTATCTGCCCACCACCACTTTCTGAACGTGTGGCTCGCGCTCCCTTTTAAGAAAATATCTATTCTTAAACGTACTTTCTGTCTGCCTCCCCTCTCGCTCTCTCTCACCCAAATAACACCAATACGCCAAAGGGGGTGTGTTAACCTCGGGCTAACCTCGTATTTGTATTCTCTGTAGAGGAATTGGTGGGGCTTACTGTTCAATAGCTGTCTAGATGACGCTGGTAGAGGCAAACAACATTCATCCAAACTGTTTGGCAACAGACCGTAAAACTGCTTTAAGCATCAGCAAATACGGTCTATTCTACCCATAACGTCAACCAACTCTAATTCATGTACACTTTAGCAACTTTGACTACATTTTAAAGCCCAGGAGGGACCAGCTTGGGTGTCTTGACAGCTCTGCTTGACGTTAGAGCCGCCAACGGTGCGGTAGGCTCACTGCGTATGCCAGCGATAGTAGCTAGTAACGCTAGCTACTAGCTAGTTAGCTAATGTTGGCTATGGAGCAACTGTTAGGTAGCCTTAGCGACTGGCTAGTGCTGTTAAGCTCGGAAGCTTTCCAGCTAACTTGTTTTCTGTAATGACGATGTTAACTGACTCAAAATGCAGTCAACCTTAACTGAAAAAGATACTTTTAGGCTAACGTTACCCCCCTCTGGAGGCCTTTCCGATAATACACACACGCACTGCCATTGAAAGAATGATAAAACGTAGTCACCCACGGGATGGAACAAGTCTTTATGTAAAATAAAACTCAAATTAACAATCAATCGGTTCAGTCTCAAACGTGAAGAAGCATATTGTGAGCAAATGTTTCTGCTGAATATTACTCACTGTCGTACGATAACGGCCCTTTCACACCCGTCCCGTTGTTTGCGATGTTCAGCTACTCCGGTTGCTACAGAGCTTGCCTGTTCGTGGTCGCTCAGCAAGTTGCTCGAGATTGCTCCTTACCTAAACTCCTGTCAGTACGCATGCGCACTGCAGTTGCAGGATTTTGACATAATCCTTAGTGAAACTCATGTCCGTTGAACCACCATGCTGGCTCTTAGTGAACCTGACCCCTCTCTCTCTCCCTCTCTAGTCGGTGACGTTATTGGCAGGACTGTTTTGTTTATCATATTATCATATTAAGATTATGAATTCTTTGGTTTGAAAACATGTACTGTGTAATAGTACGCAATGGCCAATATCTATAGTAATGTATAACAAATCCAAAAATGACAACATGTAGATACATTTTACATTGCATTTTTCTCTTGGTTCTTTTTGGTAAGAGTAATACTAGACTAAAAGATTAAAAAACACCGTCCGCAAAATCATGAACACATTCTGTTAAGGTCATCATCAGGCTGGGCAAAAAAGATGACTGTAATAAAATCAGTGATTCTGATCACAAGACAGCAACAGCCAGCAAGCTACGGCATGGCTTTAATGTTGATGCACCATTCAGCTGGGGTAAGTTTGAGAATAGCTGAGGAAACCCTCTATACTTTGTCTAGCTCTTGGCATTGTCTTGATCTCTTATACTGTTGCCTAATTTTTTAAAACTAAATTATACTGACTAAATGAACGTTTTAAAAACTGTGACAGACAATCTCAAGAGGTTATTTTTTCACTTTATTTTTTATTTTTTTGCACTCATTCTTGTGGTAAGAAACAAGCAGCCACTTACTTACAGATTCAACAAGTTCACTGTCCAACACAACAAGAATCTACGAACACACACAGCCACCGACCAGTCACAGTGCCTTCAAAACAACAAAACCATCCACCAATAAAATAACGTCATTGTAAGTAATCGTAAAAAAATCAGCACCAGTTGTTGAACCTGTGGCGTTCCATGGGAATTTTACTCCCCCGTCTCCATGTGGTGCTCATCATGCTTCGGTGTTGGTGTGGCACGGGTGATTCACATTGGCACAGATATTTTTTCGGCTAAAAAAAGAAAATCCTAAATATATAGTACACAGACAAGGAGATGTGATCATGTATAAATATAACACTGAGGGGATCCACGAGGAGAGTCCTAGTGGTTTTCTCCAACCTGTGCAGCTCAATCTTCCTGCCTTGTGGAGACACACCTCTAAATAAAGGATTTGTCGTCCTGCACAGGGATAGGAAGCTTCCTTTCAAAATGCAATCCTTTACAGGGTACGTAATCACTTGAATACTGCAACTCAGTAACATAATCTGATTACTCTGTTACCTTTGGGCTACTTTGCTCCCCAAATCTGTAAACGCACAATGCAATTTGAATAGTGCATCCTATTCAACCGGTAACCATTATTTCAGTTGCTAGCTACCATTTTCAGTCAGAAGTTTATAATCCGAATCTGTGTAAATTGCCACCTGAGTTTTATCCAGGTGAATGAGAAGGCATGGGATTCCTCTTTTTTTAATGGAAATTATAAAGAGCACCCTCCCTTGTTTACTATCAGGGGGCAGAGTAATGGAATGCATTGAGTTTCCTTCCCACCATCGCTGCTGTGATCTTTAAATAAATCACCCGCTCTCCGTCCCCGCTTCAACTGACTTCTTTTCTCATACTTTGCAAGGGCTATAGATTACCATGCACTAAACAATGCCGACAAAATGATCACTTCCACAACTTGTGACTCACGACCTATAATCCTTGGTACATCCCAGGCCGGGTTGAGATGGCTCTGGGATATGCAAGCGTTTTCCAGGAGGCAGTGGAAGAGGCAGTGAAAGTATAAATAGACAAGGTGAAGTCTGACTCAAGCTAGGGGAGTGGAGCGGTACGATCGCAGAGTGTTAGAAGCAGTTGGACTTCATCACCACACAGCACAGTTTGTCCATAGGAAATGAAACACTGTCAGAGGAGCCCGTTGGCCCGATCACAAACAGAAACCGGGGTATCCACACACATTTCCATATGAGTCTAAAGCTATGGTGTCTATACTGTATTTTATGTGTTTGTGTGTGACAAGGGGTATAAATATTTCACTGAATTCAGCTTCTACTATTGTTTAAATAATTCAGTCAACATCAATTCAATTCAAACCATCAAAAACTGTACTGGTTTTGATCTTTCACAGTTGTTTCTTCAGTTTGTGTTTCTTCACGGGACACCGGCAAGGTGATAATGAGCAGAGTTTATCTATATTAGTATGATCAGTTTGAATTTGGCGTTTTAATTCATAGGTAGCCCTTCACACTTGTATAATTAAGCAGGTCAGTCACTCCAATCAGACACTAATTAGATTCGCAGAGTCACTTTGGAAAATCACTGATCACCAATTAGATCCCCAATCAATCTGTCCACCAATCACAGACAAGTGCTCGAATTTATTTTCCCTCTAACTCTAATCCTGTGATTGAAAATCAGTGCAGTTTTTTTCCTGGTTGCTCAGAAATGTACAAAACGACGAGGCTCGGACTGTTGAGGCTCCAGCATCCGCGATTACCAGATACCACTGGAGCGACCGCCAGGAGGGGCCAGGATACGAGCTGAGGACCTCTTAGGAATATGGTCATCCACCTGCGAGCCTGAGAGAAAAAGACACAAAAAGATATTTAATTGCGTTCTAAAACTCGAACAGTCAGATTGTGAAGTTTATTTTGAAAAGCACTTTATCGTGCTTTTCAAAATAAGCTCATTATCATATTATTAATAGTATTCTAACCAACCTGAGAGGCTGAATGAGGACTCGTGGAGGTCTCGGACCCCCTGGTGCACCCGAGGACAGGGCTTGTTGGATGATTCTCCATCTATGGGGCCCAATCCGAGCTCCTTCTTCAAAGAGTTGGCCACTTTGGCCACATCGCCGGAGTAGGGATCCCTGTCAACCCCTTTCAAGGCCTGACTCTGAAACAGAGAGGCGAGAGGAAAATAAGTAAAATGAGGATCTCACAGATTACCACTTTAAGGAAAAGCCACCCTTGGATCCTTGCGCTGTTATTTTGTTGTGAGTTATTTTGTGATGATGCGATTTTTTTTTTTTGGTTGTCCAAATTTCCCTTAACCTGCCTCATCTACTTCTACTTCAGCTAGTGATTTCCTACATTTCCCAGAATGCCATTCGACAACTCCCAGTGAATGGGCCTGAACGTGTTTCTCTCAGCTGTTGGTTATGGGACTCTCTATTTTCAATTTTTATATGTATGCCAAATTGCAGAGTGGCTTCTAAGGATTCAGAAAAGATAGTGAGTTATATTTTATGGGGTATGTGCCTTTGTTGATAAGCAAGGTACAAAACTGCTAATGGCCAGGGGATTTTTTAAGTTTAAGTTTCTTAAGTTTAGCGTGACATTCACTACATACGAGAGAGAACATATCAGGAATAAGTTGAGTGTACCTAAACTGTGTGAAAGGGAAAAGGTGTTTCACTATCACAGTTGCACAAGTTTATATTTATTTACATTTTTTACATTTACATTTTTTTTACAAAATTTGAAAGCAACCGTTATATAAACAGATGATTTTTTCTGACCGGAGACTTAGAGCGCGACTGGAAAAGACAAAGAACAATAACTGCCAACTGACTTATTGTAATAAGATATTTTAATTGTGTAGGTGACATGAAGAATTATACCAAGTCTGGTTTGTGTGTGATAAAGACTGTGCGCGACCACGAGCCGTGTCCAAGAGTCCATCCAATTTCATTTTAAACAGTTTTAAAGTGTTTCAGGGTGGATTTCCCTTTAAGGCACATTTCAACCAGTGTTTCCCACCAACCTTAACCTTGCAGTAGTGTAGCTTGATACAGTGCAGGACAGATTCAGGAATGTGAACACACCTTTTCTCTCTGTACCATCTTCTTGTAGAGGTAGTTGGGGAAGGTGCGCAGGGGGTAGAACTTTCCCGAGCCCTCGGCACACATGAACACATTGTTCTCACACACCAGACGGCCCCGGCTGATGGTGACCAGGGGAACACCATGGCAGCGCATCCCCTCATACAGGTTGAAGTCCCCTCCCTGCACCTGAGTGCTTAAGGAGATCGTCCTGCACCGAGGACAAGGGGTATCAGCATGTGTGTTTGTGTAGGTGTGTGCGCACCAGCTTTGGGTGGTGAAGTGATATTACTACTTTTCCCAGCAACGAGTAGTGTAACAAATTATTCATCCAGTAAAAGGACAAGAACATCGGACATCAACAATGTCACTGAAAAGTAGCATGACAACTAGTGTAACAAATTACAGCTCCCAGGCAGTAATAAGTAAAGTAATAACATTACTTTTGAAACGTATAACAAGCGATGACTTTTTTGCCTGACAAGCCCAAAGTGTAAGTGTATGTAGACGATACCCTCATGTCTGTGAGTGTTTTGTTGCAAATACCGTTGCGTACCTCATTGCGTCAGGGTCCCAGACCACCACATCGGCGTCAGCCCCGGGGATGATGCGACCCTTGCGTGGGTACAGGTTGTAGATCTTTGCTGCGTTAGAGCTCGTCACCGCCACAAAGCGGTTCTCGTCCATCTTTCCTGCCACCTGGAGGGATTGGTGCATTGAAACATCAACACCCCTCCTGCAAAGCAACAGGCAGCAAATGCACCCCGTGACACTAGCTGGTGTTTATGTGTGTTGTCCTACTTCTAGCAAGTGACCCCAGGGAAGATATTTGGTGAAAGAAAAGGAAAGTCCTCCAAATTGGGACCATTTTTTTGTCAGTCCTTACTTTGAAAAGGGTCAGAAATCAGTGCTTGATTCAGGTTAAGGTTGGGGTTAATGCCAGTGGAATCCCCTTACAAAGCTACCATCAAACAGTTTGATGTTGAATATAAGTTGATACGACGGCCTGCACCAATGTTGAAAACCTGTGTAGAGACAGTGCCAAAATGCGAGTTGAGATGACGTCCGTAGTAGTCCATAACTGCAACCTGCAGTTTCCAAATCTGTTTTAATATGAACTTTTACCATGTCATAATATCATATTGTGAAAATGTTGTGTGTTATGTTGACCTCCTACTGCATATGCTCCTCAAATGCTTTCTGGGTGCTTTAACACGAACAATGCTTGTAGGTTTGTGTGTGTATACAGTACGTACCACTCCCCTCTCCCAGATGACACTCATTCTGTCCTGGACCCCCGCCACTCCATGGGGGATCTTGGTGAAGTCCTCCTTTCCCAGAGCTCTCTGCTTGGTGCTGAAGGGACGGTGCTCAGACGCCACCACGCTCAGAGTGTCACTGGAAACAGGAAATGCAGATGAAAGTAATATATATAGATATTAGATAATAGATATTTTTAGCCAAAATGCTTTACAGCACCATGACTGCATACATTTTCTTTGCATGGGCGTGAGTAGTGAGTTCCTAAGTAAGTACGTTTGCAAGAGATGGCAATAACCTGAAGAAAATATTGGGAGATTGCACTTGAGAACCTTTTAAGAACAATTAAGTAACTTCCTAAGATCTATCTTTTTGCCTGACAATAGCAATATGCTTCTGTGTGTGGTATGCACATACTTGCCCAGCAGGCCCATGAGGTAGTTGGGTGTGTTGGGGTCGAGGCGGAGAGGAGGGGCGATGACGTGGGCGGCAGCATGAGCCCAGTCCTGGTGGTAATACTGCATCCCATTCAGCACAGCGTGGGCTACTGTGGTCTCTGCATGGACCACCTTACCTGGAGAGAGAAGAAGAAGAAGGAGGAGGGGGAAGGTGAGCTGTTGTAAGTACATCCTTATCCTCATCCCCATCCTTTTGGCGAGCTACTCACCCTGCATCTTAGCAGCGGCGATCATGTCTCCAGCAGACATGCAGGATACATTCACCAGGTAGATCGGGCAGTGGGCCTGCAATCACGAGTACATGCATTCATTTATTCACAACATATGGCCACCCATGCACGGACTGGATGTTAAAATCCTATACTATACCCTGTTGGCGATGGTGACGGCTCTGTGAGTAGCCTCTGACTCCAACTGTAGAAAGGAACATGACAGACAAATAATCACACAATGAGAATTTTAATATGTACGAAACATACGTTTACATTTCAGGCATTAAGCTCATCCAAAGTAGACCAAGGCGACAGAAAAATTCATATTTTAATGTTTTATCAACATTACATCAGCAGAGAAAGTATCCCAATAAAAAATAAAAACGGTCCAGAAATAAGTACGGATAGAAATTCACCTCCTCTGGTCGGCTGATCTCGATACCCTCAGGACCACTGATGCCCAAATCCAGAGCTTCTTTGGCACCCTGAGAGCACATGCACACGCACACGCACGCACACACACACACACACACACACACATACACACGTTAAAGTTTGTCAATCCTCAATATTTCAATACACACACGTGATTAGTGCCTCTAAAATGTTACAATTCTGTTGTTTCAGTACCCAAAATAGCTAATACCTTCAATAATAATCAATGGTGAGTTCTACTTTCATGCCAGCAAACAACTTTGTCAGAGTAGGTGTCACGTGTTTTTACAATGGTGGAATAGAGCTCTCTAAATGTGTACTTATAAATGAGTGTATGTGTGAGTCACACAGAAAGGCTCAGGGAAGGAGGAAGGAGGAGGTGAAGAGGGAAGTGTGTGTGTGTGTGTGTACCTCCGCCACCAGCTCTCCGTTCTCAGCGTGGACGCGCGCAATCGCCCCGATGTCCTTGCAAGTCTGCAGCGTCTGATAGAGCTCCGAGTCCTTCAGCATCATCATGTCTTTGTAGGCCATGTACATCTGGAAGGAGTTGACCCCGTGCTCCCTCACCAGGGTCTCCATCTCGTTACGCACCTGGCAGTCAGAGGGCAAAGGTCAAGGGGGCACAGTTTGAATTTGTTCTCTGGGCCGAGCACAGGCGACTCCTTCGCAAGTTTTGTTTTCTATTGGCAAAGGAAGAGAGTGCAGTTGTGCATTAGCCAGTGTGAATATTGGTATAGAGAGAGTGACTCTCTATGTGTGTGTGTGTGTGTGTGTTATATGGGGCATGAAATGAGCTTGGAGAGCAGCCAGCAGGAGATCACGTTCCATTCACACTGGCGACTATCACAAACCCTCAGAGAGACATTAGGCACACAAAAAGCTTCCTGAACTCACTCAAAATACACTAAACACAACCAATATGGGTTTTACACACAGACATATCCTCTCACTATTGCAGTAAATGGTTTGAAAGGCCACTGAGCCAACCTACATGAGCCATAGCGCCATCAACAAAGATGGGGGATGATTAATTTTGTTGGTGTTTGTTAGCAGTCAAAATCATACTATACACTTATTCTATATATCATATCTTGGCTTTGAGGAGCAATGATGCAATACTGTTGGATGCTTCAAAATGTTTCAAAATATTAAAGCCTCCCTCCACTGAGCTCACAGACAATATGAACATTTTCAAACAAGCCTGGTTTACAAGGCAAAGCAGGAGTGATAGCTGATTACTACCAATCAAAAATACGCTGCTGATCGGCCCCACCCTGGCACACCTGACCCTCGTTTCGACTGGATTGGTGGAAACAGGTTGAGCTGCTTTCCAAGAGGTTTATAAACGTGCTATCAACAACTTAGTGTTTGACAGTCTGACATGAAATAAATGACTGTATATAATCATACTGTGGCATATGCAGAAAGGCTGCAGGCGATAGCACAGACAAGACTGCCAAGGGTTGCGAGAGCCAGGTTGACTCATAGAATCTGCCTAATGAGAATGAGCGTGTGTGTTAACCTCGTTCTGCTGAGGTTTAATCTAGGTCACTACACATTTTACACATAAAGGAAAAGGGCTGGGCTATTTGACCGAGGGTTGGCATAGTGCAACATCCTTCTGCACAAAAACCCGAACTCCATCCCCGTTGTTTAGTCTGGTTTGGCCCCTGGAGAGGAGTGGTACATCCCACACCTCGTCCCATCTTTGTGTTGCAGTTCAGTTTCAGTTTTGCCTTACCTTGGGACCCCACCAGGTCACCCCCACATGCAGAGCGTAGTCGCAACAGGCCTTGGCGTCAGCCAGAGCCCGGCACTGTTCATAGGCCTCCAGCAGGGAGCAGTGTTGCTCAGGCAGGACCATAGACACCACCATGGTAGTACCACCCATCAGAGCCGCCTGGGGTGGGGGGGAAGAAAGAAAGAGAGGAAGGAAGGGAGGAGAGAAGGGGCAAGGAAGCGAGAGAGGGTGAGAGGAAGGAAGCGAGGGAGGAAGAGAAGGAGGAAAGGAGGGAAGAGAGGGAGGGAGCGATGGAGAAGAAAAGACAGAAAGACAGAACGAGGGAGGGAAGCGGGGGGGGAGGGGGGAGACAGACTGATTAGAGAACAGTGAATCCACTGTAAAGCAGAGAGACTCTGTTCATCACACTGACGCTGAGCCACACTCACTAACTGTTGTTGTTGTTCAGAATTCTTTAAAAGGCAAAGTGGTAAGGTAAGGTAAAGTGATCTCACATATTTCTCTCACGTGATTAATGAAAAATAAGATGTTGGGACGCAATACTAAATGAAATGATTTGTTAAGATATTTCCTGTAATGTCAGGACATCAGCATCCATAATCCATAGTGTATCTGTAATAGCGATCAGGATTTCAGCAGCAGCAAGCCGGAGAAGGGAAGGAGGAAGACGAAAAAGAGGAGACAAAGATGGATGGAGGGAAAAGAGGGAAGGAGAAAGTTGGGGACAAAGGATGAGAGGAGGAGGAGGAAGACGGAGACAGGTAAGGAAATGGATGAGGTGGAGGGGAGCGTTTGCGGCGACTTGGCTCTGCTGGTTTCAAATGGTAGATGACATGTGAGCGTAGCCATAACAACACAGATACTGCTCAGCCATGCCTATCGCATGTCCCTATCGTCCTCCTCCTCCTCCTCCCCCTCCTCCTCCTCTCTCCATCCAATATCACACAGCCAGACAGCCACGTAATAAGTCAGAGTCTAGCGAGGAAATTGCGAAACGAGCAACGAACATTTATTGATGAACGGCAACATTGTCTTTCTCAATATGGCTCATGTCCCTATCTCTCACATACACCCGCAACTGAGGCTCTCTCTATTCTTTCTCTTTCAGGGTTGGGTCGATTAATTTTCATTTTCAGTCCAAAGCTGCAATTCACTAATAGCAGAGCATTTCGTTCATTTCTTTGCAAGTGGCTCAAAAGAGAAACGCCACACCCCGAACGGACTGAAAGTGAACGCAGCCCTGCTTTCCGTGTCTGCCAGTGTGGACCCGTTCCTCCAGACATGCCTCAGACAGAGGCGGAACCGCTGTGTTTTTGACTGACAGCTCTGCCAGCCAGCGAGCTCTCCGATTTCCTATTACCATAGCAACCAGACCGAATCATCCGCCGTGTCAGCATCTGTGGTCTTGCGTGTGTGTGAGTGTATGAAGAGTGGAGTATCATCGATCTCTGTCTGTGTGTGTATATGTGTGTGTATGCGAGGACATGGGCACAGCTGAGGATTCTGGGATTTAAACTGTCCGTCTGCTTGGCTTTAATTAAACTTTACTGCCGGTTTACTTCTTAGAAGTAAGTCCACCACAAAATGATGAATCAGAATCAAAATCGGGCCGGTGGTGCAGCAAGTAAAAGTTTGAAATATCACCTGAGATATCCTGTTTGACGGACACACACACACACACACACTGAGCTGAGCTGTGTGTGTGTGTGTGTGTGTGCGCGTGCATTGCATCTTCCTCAGTGTGAGTGTTTACCCGGTCCAGCAGCAGATTGTGTGCCTTCCCGTGCCAAGCTGGAATAAAGAAGCTGTCAGCTGGTTGACACGTCTTTCATCCCAGCCCGTCGCTCCTCTTCAGCCTGCATCTGCAACTGTCGACTCTCTATCGTAACGGAAACGTGACGCAAATCAACATCTAATTTTAGAACTTTAAACCATAGATCGGCTTGAGGGACGACAGGTACACAATGTGTACTAATATGAGTCCATCTACGCTGGTGCTGAGTCCATCTTACCCAACATGGAAACCAGACTAACCAGTTCTACAATGTGCTGAGAGGAGATTTTCATGTGAAAACCTCCTTTTCACACGTGTAAGGGTTTAAAAACAGGCGTCATTTTTAATTTAAAGGGGCAGTAAGTAGGATTTTTCCTGCCCTGTTGTATAAAGTGATGACAGTATATCTATGGGGGGTTGGTAGGGTTGTTGATCAGAGCCACTGACGCGGCGATTACTTGGCCAGTTGCTGAGGCTTCTGGCTTTCAAAACTCATTTAGTACTCTGCCACTCCCTAACTCCCCCACTTACATTTTCGACTGCTAAATGGTGGAGGTGCTACACCATTGCAACACATTACAGCTACAAAGCCAAAAAAGAAAACGGCTGCATAAAAGCAGTTATTATTCAAGCATTTTCCATGGTTTCTGGAAAATTCACATGTAAAAACTTCCTTTGTGCAAGAAAGTGGACCATCTGGATGTTCTTGATGGATTTTAATAGCCATGCTAGCTCTCCTAAATACTAATGCTATATACCTGGGTGTCATTTTGTTGGGCATCTACGACGAGTGAGGGGCAAAAATATTCTGTGCTGGTGCATCACGTACCCCACTGCTGTCTGTATATACACTGATCAGCCATAACATTAAAACGACCTGCTGGCACTCTGACAGGTCTGTGGCTATGCAGCCCCATATGCAGCAAGCTGCGATGCACTGAGTGTTCTGACACCTTTCTATCATAGCCAGCATTAACTTTTTCAGCTATTTGTGCTACAGTAGCTCTTCTGTGGGATCGGACCAGACGGGCTAGCCTTTGCTCCCCATGCACATTAGTGAGCCTTGGGCGCTCATGACCCTGTTGAATTTAGAATGGGTCGTGAAGAGCTCAGTGACTTTAAACGTTGCACTGTCATAGGATGCCACCACAAGTCAGTTGGTGAAATTTCTGGCCTACTAGATGTGCCCCGGTCAACTGTAAGTGCTATTATTATGAAGTGGAAGCGCCTAGGAGCAACAACAGCTCAGCCACGAAGTGGTAGACCACGCAATCTCACAGAGGACAACGAGTGCTGAAGTGCGTAACGTGTTAAAAACAGCAATCATCTGTTGCAGCATTCACTACAGAGTTCCAAACTGCCTCTGGAAGCAACATCAGCACAAGAACTGTGAGTCGGGAGCTTCATGAAATGGGTTTCCATGGCCAAGCAGCTGCACGCAAGCCTCACATCACCATGTGCAATGCCAAGCGTTGGCTGGAGTGGTGTAAAGCACGCTGCAACTGGACTCTGGAGCAGTAGAAACGTGTTCTTTGGAGTGATGAATCACGCTTCACTATCTGACAGTCTGATGGACGAATCTGGGTTTGGCGGATGCCAGGAGAACGCTACCTACCAGAATGCATAGTGCCTACTGTGAAGTTTGGTGGAGGAGGGATAATGGTCTGTTTTTCAGGGTTTGGGCTTGGCCCCTTAGTTCCAGTGAAGGGTAATCTTAATGCTACAGGGTACAAAGACATTTTAGCCAATTGGGTG
>OOFE01042356.1:0-10613 GCA_900323365.1 Monocentris japonica | reverse complement strand
CCCCCCCTCGCCTAACACAGCCCACCGAGCAGAAAAATATCAAAGCTTTGTCGAAAGCTGCCAAATAGTGTAGCATATGCTTGCACATTGAGAACATATGCACTGGAGATGAATATAAGGCCTTTGGTATCTTCAGACTGTCGGCACAGTCACTAACAATGCCGCCGAAACTGCCGGCTTTGACTTGACAAGTGCATTTCGAGTGGAGGAAAACAAGAGGAGGTTGAAGAGATCGTAAAGGAAAACATATCCCTTGCTGGCACTCAATTATACAGTGATAGCCCGCCTTAAACAGAGCATGCATTTCGGCTTCGAGCGCTCTGACAATTCTCTGAAGCCTGCACGTCCGAGGTAACAACACCTTTTCTTTGTGTGACAAAGCAAAAAGAAAACTCTGCAATCAATCTTTGCATTCTTAGGGAGAAAACAACTCTGCGTGGCTTACTGGATGCGCTCACGCAAGGACACCCGCCTCTGATCGACGTGTCACGTGTCTAATGGGAAGCACTTTATATGATCCAAAACAAACATTCATCATTTGTATTATTCCACATATCTAATCCGTCAATCTGCCCAGACGTTTGGAAAAGTGACCTGCAGCTTCTACGACAATCAGCCGATACACAATCATCGCTTCAGTCTTTGCCAGTGGCAACTTATGGGAATGTGAAAGCCCACCGTGGCACAGCAGAACCGAAGAGAAGTCAACTTACCTTGGGTTGAGCACGTCTAGGAAAGGCAACTTTAGGGTCAATCTGGTGGACGGAAAGTAGAGAAAGACAAGTCAGGGAACGAAAGGCATGAGCAGCGAGAGCAAGACATATTGAAAACTGTATTTTAGGTATTGAATGCATTGAAAATATAAAGGGAAGAATTGGGGGCAGAGAGAGAAAGACAGTATAAATAAATTTACAGTGACATCTACAGTAAATCGTTAAAATGAAAATATTGTAGTTCTGAAGTAAGAGCAGGCAATACATGCAGGGGGGGGGCACAAATTATTTAAGACAATCCCAATGTTAAATATTGATTTTGCAGAAAACCACATGTTTCAGAAGCCATCTTCACGTAGCTGTGTAATTTAAAAAAAATAAATAAATAATGTAAAAAAAATTCACCCATTGTCTATATCTGTCCACTTATATCACTTCTATTGTTTTAGACATGGTAGAAGATGAAGATGTGCTCATGAGAGATTGTGGAGAATTGATCAATCAAAAAAAACAAAAAAAAAAAACAGACGTGGTTGCCCGACTGCCCGATGCTCAAGGTTTCCTGATTTTCTGTGTCCGTTGCACTGCCGTCAATGCATATGCGATTTCAACCACTTCTCTGTGCGGTTAATCCATGTTCCCATTAACGATGGCTAATAACATCTAGGCGCTACTAGTAATTTACGTTTGCCCAGTCACAGGACCATTCCACAACATCAAATCAAAACTCTCCGTAACCGGGAGAGGGTCAATAAAGCAGCAGTGATTTACAAATTACACAGACAGAAAGCTAATTAACATTATGTTCAGCTTGCTTTTAAGAACTTATTGAAACAAAATTGCTGTCACAGCACTATAAAAAGAAAACCCTGATTGATAGAAGAATCCTGCTACTGCATACAATATTTTCTCCACTTTCTCAACCATTCACAATGTATTGAATACGTTCTTTCACGCCATTCAAGGCAAAACAATGTGCTTTCCTGGATAACAGGCTTTCCATTGAAACAGGCAAATACAGCTGACTAAAATCATATGGAGTCTTTGTTCACCGGATGGATTTCAAATGGATTTCCAATATTTAGATCATGCAGGGTTTCGACCTTGTGTGCCTTTAGGCGGTTAATGAAAAGCAGGTATATTCTGATTGCATCCGCAGTATTAGAGCAGGAAGTTTTAATTGTCATGCACCACCCTGACTGAATACAATGAGGCCAAATACAAAAGAGAGTGGTGGAACATTTGTAGCGACATTCACAGCAATAATTCACTGAAATCGTCGCTGGAGAGCTTGCTTTGTGGGTGGAACTGAAGACTTGTCTGTCATCAAGTAATGACAAAGGAAACTAAATGAGCACCATGTCAGGAGTCACAGTGAACAACTCAAACTTTCCTCTAAGAGAACTCCTCTAAGGAAGTGCAATTTAGAAAAGCGCTAACAAGGAAGTGATGGTGAATCCAATAAAGTGGCACTCACTTTTGCTTGAGAAATATTTGATTTCAAAAAATGATTTTAGAGTTTTAGAATATCAAGGGGATGTTAAGGGATAATGTACAGCGACATGGTCATTTTTACAAAATAATCACTCGAGCTTTAACCAAAAATACAGTTACATAGACGTTCCTATGGTTACAAAACTGTAACCATAGGAACGTCTATATCTGTAGCTAGCGATGGTGGCTACACTGTAGCAGAACTGTAACAGTAGAAACACCTGTAGTTAACCTGTTAACGCCTGTAGTCATGTTCTCTGAATAAATAAATGCAATATTGGAAAACTCATCCATGTTTGTAACCTAGGTTAGCTGCCTGTTCATCTGCTATAACCAAGGAGTAATGTCTTTTTACCACATGGTGGCATTAGTTAATGTGATCAACAAAATTAACTAAAATTCTTGACTGCGGATTAGATGAGAAACTGTTATTCAGAAATAACAGACCTCAGAATACCTTCATTGGCCAATAAGAACTGAGTATTCAACAAAGCTGTACAATAATTTGGTCTCAACACATCTCTGCAAATTTATTGAAAAGCTGCTCTCAAGAGAGTAAGCAACACTAAAACGGTGCATTCATCTGAGCACATCTGACAGCCAATGAGGCTGAATGCAGCACTACCATCCACTCCTCTGAAAAAAAAAAAAAAAGGGGCTTCCACCTTTCATTGCAAGGCCACATATCTGCAGGGGAGAAAGACCATTAGTAGAGTACTGTGCATGTACTATGGCTTTTTTGGAGTATGGCTATTTTCCCTGCAGAAAAAAGGGCCATATTGCAAATAGAAAAAAGAAACAGCGAGAATGTAACAGTGATGAATATGACAGTCTACGGCAGACAAAAATAGACACTTGTAGAGAGTCAGTGAATTCAGCTGGTGTGTCTGAGTGCATTAACAGAAAGGAATGTACTTTAGCCAGAAAAAGTGTTTAGTCTGCTACTGGGGACAGCTTCACAAATGGTGTCAGAGGAAATTCGACTGTCAGCATACAGTAATATTCATCTCCAGCCTTCACTTTCATTTTGTCGAGGAGTCCATACAAGGGGAATTTAAAGCAGGCAGAATGGTATGCATCCCTATCACACAGTCCATAACATATAGCCTTTGGCTCGGATAAAACAGTGCCTCTTTATCAAACGGCGGCCTTCTCTTCAATTAATTTAGATGAGAATGAAAACACTACAGCCAAGAGCACTTTTCTCAATAAACCCAACAGACGTAGATACTAGAGTTGGACCGATATAGCAGTTTGCTGATATATTGAGCCGATATTGGCCTTTTATTAAACATCGGATATTGGTCGGTAATGTCATCCACCTCTTACCACAGATACATAAAAATATTTATATTAATTCTTCATTTAAAAGGCAGTAATGTATCCTAGAGGCTCCTCTATGTGGGTTGGGTCACTCTCCCTTAAAGAGATGCTAACCCTGAAAGAATTTCATTCGTCTGGGTTAGTGGAGAGTTTTAGTGTCCCATGATGGTCTCAATGCTGTTTCAGAGGCTTTTCCACCCTGACAAGAATAAAATCCTGGGGGAATGCTTGATATTTTTGCATGAAAATAGTCAAATTTAAAGATATTGAATAGCTGCACAAAATATCAGCTATCAAAAACCCATATCAGTCAAACCCTACTATTTCATGAAGCAGTATTTGATCAACGCATGTTTTTTAGCTATATAATGGCTTTAGTATTGTATGCACTGATCCATACAGTGAAGCAATCGCCACCAGCATGAGCCAAGCCTCCAGCGCCAAGCCAAAATGCTCTCCGTTTCACTTTGCACTTCAGATCCACTCCTCTAGCTCTGCTGCCGCTTTGCTTTTTCACACTGTGCCCTGCATCAATCCATGAATCAATAAACCAGTAAGTCAATGTCTAGAACATCTACCCCCTAAAACATAATGTCTGAAACACACTGAATTATTACAACACACGCTTGTTTAAAAATTGTTCTTAGGTGTTTTGTGAATTTTTTGACAGTCTCAGAGAGAGAGAGGATGATGTAACGTGACACCAGAACGCCCCACAATACGCTATTTTACTTCAAGAACCAATTGCAAAGAGACTGAAATGAATACAGATAGGCTGGTGGTAACACTAGTTTCATCAATGCTGTATGCGTGTATTACGTCCATTTACTCTCATAATATTTACTCTGTACATAGTGTATGATACTGTTTTGTTTATGTCAGAGATGATAAGCATATAAAAGTAAGCAAATAAACCAAAATATGCTGAAGGAACATAAAATACTGCAGAAGAACATTTTCTAAGCACTAGCATTTTGTCTATTATGTCTAAGGTTTAAAATCCAGTGTCACACTCTATTATTATACTAAGATTAATTTGAAAAAAAAAAAGTTTACCTCCATCAAAAACTTCAGTGCTTAATCAATAAATAACAGGGGAAAATGGTTGTGTAAACAGCAATGCATCCACTGAAGGTCGTGCAGCCAGAAAGCAGATGCATTCAAGAATCTGAGCTTTACTGGTTCAGTTACTGCAAAGTTTTACAGTTCCATTCATCTCTACGCTGTAAATATGATAGAACTCTGCTCTGCTACATTAGGGTCAAACAACTCAGATTTTACCCCGGTGCTAGGTATATTTTAGCACTTATATCACTACCTATTGCACTGCCTCAGAAATCAGCTGTCAAAGGCCTGCTGAACAGTCACCCAGGCTGACCTACTTTGTTAAAAAAGCCTCGCACACAGAGAAATTGCATAAGTCCCATGTGTACAACTATAAATGATCTGGTTGGGGACCGTTTGGGGGGACGGCAGCCTCCAACCTGCAGCATCACATGCTTCCGCATCTCTGCTCTGACGAAATATGACCGAGATGAAACCCCAATCTCCTCCTAAAAGCGTTCCCTTAAAATAATCCTCCAGCTTTTCGGCGACTATCGATGAGTTAATGTAAGCGTTTAACAGGTGAGCAGGGAGACACAGTGCCGACCTGAATTCATGCTTTATGAAACAACTCCACTGTCAGTGTCAAAAGGCATTTCCGATCAAATTTACACAGGACGCCGGAGAGGAAACCAGGGAGATGCAATGACTCATTCTGATCCGGGTGGTTTCTTGCTACAAGCAAAGCCCTGAAAGCCCCTTTGGGAAGAGTAACGTCCAAGGATTACCCTCAGAAATGATCACATCCAAAGACCAATACAAACGATACATGCGATACATGCGATACATTTATGAACAATGAAGCCTAATGATTTTCAAGGAACTCTTTTCTGTATGAATCAGGGATGTTATGTGAGTATAATCCAGGTTGAAGTGAGGCGGGTTTGCACCGTCACCTAAAATAATAACCTTTCACACACAAATATTTTTCATGGGATAGAACGTTGATGATAATAATAATAATAATCATAATAATAATAAACCTTACATGTCCCTACATACACAGATATGGTTCTTTTTCGAAAATGACATGCACACATAGTCAAAACTGAAACATTACTTATATCGCTTATTCATAAAAGTCTCCAAAGCTGACCAGGATCACCTTCATTTCTGACTC
Organism: Monocentris japonica; assembly: GCA_900323365.1. Lineage (NCBI taxonomy): Eukaryota > Metazoa > Chordata > Actinopteri > Trachichthyiformes > Monocentridae > Monocentris > Monocentris japonica. Next base: position 4,859 of record OOFE01042356.1, on the reverse strand, counting down.
AGGGTGATAACTAAAGGGCACGTAAAAAAACACATTCATTCATGTGAATCATCTCCATTTTGTCAATACAAATTGTAATTAATGGGTAAAATAATGAGAATAGTATGAGCTAAAAGGCTGTTTCATTGTTTTTACACAAAAAAATGACAATTACCCGGATGCAAGTTCAGAAACATTACTGCATCAAAACTGTGTCTAAGGGAAAGCTGTGCAGGAGGCCACGCTGCTGCAGTTATGAAATGTCATTTGTCCCCATGTGACTGAGCAAAACAAGAGCTAACAAGTTGATTTGGGATGGAGAGGGATGTATGTATTTTTCCTTTAAAAGACTATCCTCCTACAACTTCCATCAGCTTGATACTACTTACTAGGATGCATTATATGAATTTCCTCATATAGAATGATGTTAAAATAAAAGGGGGGCAAACGGAGCTACGGTGTGTTTACCCTCCACTACAACCTGCCTCTGAACGCACAGTTAACAAGCTACTTGCTACCACAAAGTGTTTGTGGATAACGTTTGGAAATTGATAGAAAAAGCCCCTCAGAGATAGGGTGAAACATCAGATTGACACTCATGCAATCAGAATAAAAAAGGCAAACGTACCGTTTTAGAGTCTAATTCATGGTGTGGCTGTGCTAAGACTTTATCTACATTGGCAGCATCTGCAAACGTGACGAAGCCAAAGCCCCTGTAGAGAAACAACACAACATCGCATTACATTTATAACATATATAGATTTTTTTTTTTTTTTTACTTCTTTCATACATTTTTTGCTATATTCTCATAAGTTTTTGTTCTTCGTCTCTGTAAGTTTCACTGCTGTTATTTTGCACACCCTCTTATTGCTCAAACACATACTTGTTTTACACTTTCCGTTCATATATTCTAACTGCTGAAACCATCTGTTGTGTATGTTTACATACCAATCATTTGCTCTATTTATATTCCATTTTTGTCCACTTATGATTTGCTCCTGCAACAACCCAATGTCCCACTGAGGATCATTAGTTTCATGTATCTTATTTACAACAACAGTGTGTCAATGAAAATAATCGATACATATATACATTAAATACATTATAAGGAGTTGCGAGGATGCACGTTCCCTTGCCCTGACCTTCAAATTACTTCTCACTTTGATTTTGAGCACATGACCCTTTAATTACATAACATTATAAATGAAGGAAAATACTGAGGGAATATTATCCACAGCTCCCTGGTCAATGTCAAACAGCATTACCCTTTCAAAGCGCTGATTCAATCGCAAATCCAGTTAAATGGCTGCATGGTATTAATATCACCCTGAAGGACAAAACAAACTCACATCTGTATTATTATTTTATAATGGTGGGTGTATTTCTATTTATTTACCTGGAGCGTTTTGTCGTTGGGTCTCTCATCACCATACATTCTCTGATTTCCCCGAATTTACTAAAATAGTCTCTAAGGCTGTCTGCAAAAAAAAACAAACACACGAGAGAGGATTACGAGTCGATTTTTCCTAATTCCTTCGTCAAAAAAAGAGGAATATTTGTTTCAGCGTTGAATGTCACACTGTTACACATAGGGGTCGAATAGAGGACTTGAAATGACTGGAAATCAAAATAACCTTGCGCCGCGCGGACGCACACACGCGCGCGCGCACACACACACACACACACACTCGCTCACACACACAGAGCAGACGTATAGAAGCAGCAGCTGGGTTAATGCCGTTCTTACCTGGTGAAGTTTGCCAGCTGAGGCCACCGATAAACATTTTCCTGCGAAGGGAAAACACAACTGAAGTCAGTCCAGATGTCAGATCGGCCATTTTGACGTTTAGCTAACTATTTGGCTAGCTGGAGCTAACTACTAAGCTGGCGACAAAAAAAGAGAAGCGGTAAAGCAGTATGAAAGCCCTTTCCGAAGCCAAACAGGCAGCAGCCCCAATACATTCCGTTCTCGAGTGTGGACGTAACGTCACGCCAAACTCCATTCAAAACATCTGGCTGTTTAACGCCGCCTTGCTTATCGGCAAACAGTCATAACAGGTAGAACATGACTTGAGATCATTTACTAATCATAAAGGTCCACTTATCAATTCGGCATACATTAAATACACCAAGTAATGTTTATTACAGTAAAATGTCAACTTTTAGAATTGGTTCGTCCATTATTCCCAAGAATATTCCTCTACCAAAATAAACCGCGGGTGACGATAGTGAGCAGTGAGGACCAATTATTTTAAAAAATGATTTTGTTGAAGTAAAGTGCTACTTGATGAATTATCAATATGCCGACTTTACCAGAAGACCCTAATCATGCTTAAAAAGTCTTAAGTCGTGTTATTTGTGGAATGTACGCTTGCCGAAAAGCAAGTCAGCATTAAACTGCCATATTTTTGAATGTGGTTTAGCGTGACCTTCTCTCCATGCGAGTGAGATCGGCAAACATATCGGGGCCATCCAGACGGATGCACTGCAAAAGGGGGCAGGCCCGTTTGATAATATAACCAAACAAAGGTGTAGTTGACTGGACCCGGAAGGCAGTCTAAATGTCAGTGCGTAAAGAAGCTGCAAATATTCACAGATATAAAACAACAACTGATCTATGTAGAACAAATGTAGCGTTTATATTCTCTATAATCTTACCCCGGGTCGTGTTGCGGATCAGTCGGGCTTCCAGACGTGGCTTGGCTCCCGTCTCCCTCCATATCTGACCCAGCTAGAGGCAGTGACTGACGGATACACACAGACGGCAGGTCGGTAGACCGAGCGGAGCTATAGTGTTACCGAGCCGGGAATGCAGCCCTCCGTCACACGTGGGATCAGCTCGGTCTGTGGTCCCTCCTCCACCGTCACCGACCAACTACACTGACGTCAGTTGGTTTTAACCCGCCCACATTAACTTCTAATATAACGGTGCATTCAAGTCATATGGGAAGAATGGAAAGCCATTCGGTCTAAAACGTATATTCCGGCGTGCGCTTTTATCACGTTACATTTCAACGTCTTATCACGTTAGAATCGCGTTAAGATTACTAATATTGCCGTGTGAACAATTCAAACTTGGATGCAACCATTATTACCAGTGTCTGGGAGAAGCCGATGAGGCGTGATCGCCTTAGTGTCCACTCGGTGGCAATAGAGATTAAGATTACAAATGACAATTTATTGAAATGGAAAAAAGAAAATTCATAAAAAATATAAACTCAAGGTCCTTTGTGATTAATGGCGACAATTTTTAGTACAGTCCATGGGGATTGTTGAAGGCAATGGTGGTGTGAACTCTATTTTACTTGTGACTATTAGGCTATGTTTAAAAAAAAAATCGACTTGGATCAGGATTTTTTCCTATAGACCCGATTTTCCGACTGTTCGTTCAAATAGAGGTGTTGAAAATAATTTTAATTGAACCAACCCTTGGGTAAAGCAGACGTAATTTTGTAAAACAGTTACACCCCCTGCAGCAGCAGCCACTCTCTTGCTAGCTCTCTTGCTAGCCTCTGCCGACAATGTCAAAGCAAAGCAAAAGCTCTGCCTGTACTAACGTAAAAAAAATTAAATGATAATCTCGTCCAGTGTGGGATATGTGGGACATTAATTGGCAGATCAAAAAAAAAATTCTACACCTGACCAGAAGAGGGACTCTGTCAAACAAGCATGGAAATATTTTTGCAAGCTCACAAGTGTGACAAAACTCGTTGCAAGAAAATTTCAGCACTAATTCCAAACATGGTGGCTAAAGACATGCTGCCAATTAGTATAATAGAGGGGTCGGGGTTTAGAGAATTAATGGCATACATGGAGCCGGAGTACACCTTTTCTTCTGGTACAGCTCTCACTTCGCGCCTTTATATGCACGCAGAGTCCGCTCGTAAAGCAGACTGTGTGGCTGCACTATGGATGCCCGCCCGGATCTTTCTCACAGTGGAGTCCTACATTACAATAAAGTGCAACTACGTAGCCAGGAACTGGGACATGAAGAGCGCCATCTTACTCGGTCAATACCCGAGAGGCACACAGCAGAAAATTATGTATGAGGTTGGTAAAGGAATAATCCTTCAGTTAATAATAATTTTTGTTATTTGTTTATTCTTATTCTCATCAGCACCTTTTTGTGGGGGTTCCTTTGTCGTTATATTACATGGCATGATGCACACGTCTGGTTGCCGGTATTCTTTTTTCTCTCATGCTCTCCATTGCATAGTTCTGTTAATTATAGAATATTAGCAATAAATACACCGATCAGCCATAACATTAAAACCACCTGCCTAATATTGTGTTGGTCCCACTGGTGTCGCCAAAACAGCTCTGACCTGTCGAGGCATGGACTCCACAAGACCTCTGAAGGTGTCCTGTGGTATCTGGCACCAAGACGTTAGTAGCAGATCCTTTAAGTCCTGTAAGTTGTGAGGTGGGGCCTCCATGGATCAGACTTGTTTTTCCAGCACATCCCACAGATGCTCAATCGGATTGGGATCTGGGGAATTTGGAGGCCAAGTCAACACCTTGAACTCTGTCATATTCCTCAAACCATTCCTGAACAATCTTTGCAGTGTGGCAGGGCGCATTATCCTGCTGAAAGAGGCCACTGCCATCAGGGAATACCGTTGCCATGAAGGGGTGTACTTGGTCTGCAACGATGTTTAGATACAGTAGGTGGTACGTGTCAAAGTAGCATCCACATGAATGCCAGGACCTACGGTTTCCCAGCAGACTTGAGATCATTTACTTTTTCTATCATAGCTAGCATTTGTGCTGCAGTAGCTCTTCTGTGGGATCGGAGCAGACGGGCTAGCCTTCGCTCCCCACACGCATCAATGAGCCTTGGGCACCCATGACCCTGTCGCCGCTCCAGCGGTTGTCCTTCC
>OOFE01042353.1:0-10559 GCA_900323365.1 Monocentris japonica | reverse complement strand
TACAAGTACTGAGACAACGAAATGCAGTTTGGCATCTAACCAGAAGTGCAAATAGCAGTAAAGTGCTGAGTATGTACAGTGGTAGATAAATATGAAATAAACAGTAAGGGCTAGATATGAATATGCTGATATGTACAGAATGAACAATTATGACAGTATAAACAGGGAACAAAATATATGTAATATATGTATATAAAATATACCTTTGCATATATATATAGGCATATAGTGCAGGTACTAAAGTGTGGCAGTGGTAGGTAGATTGTTCAGTTACTGAAGGGAGGTGTATAGTCTATATATAAGTTCTGCTCTGTATGTGAGATCTTGTTGTCTGTTAGACACTATATTCTCTAAATTCCTGTTTATTTATTGTGCTTGGTGATTAAAGTGATTGTAATCAGTGGGTGTCTCCTGCCTCCCCAGGGTGCTGGCTGGACCCCCAGCGGTGAGCCTTCCCCTACAGGGACCTACCTCCCTCCTGGGCAGAAACCAGAGGCTGTTGTCCACGCCATGAAGGTAAGCCTTGCATTTCCGCTGAACCAGATTGTCCTCTTGAACTTTTCTCACACTGGGCTTTAGTTTGCCTTTGATAAAGACGTGTCTTCTAATGAATTTTGTTTTCAAATGTAATAATGTTTCTTGTGATGTTTTGTAAATAAATATAGTTTAGTTAAAAGGGTATTTATTGAATACATTTGAGGACTTTTAAGTCCTTACAGGCAGGGCAGTCAGAATGATTGATTGGCCAACAACACTAGGAGGGCTAGTTCATATGCTGCAAAACTGGCCTGATTGGACGGATTTCAGGAATTCTTTAGTGAAGGGAGCCAATGAAAAGGCAGTAACTTCAACTTTAACCACTCAAACAAAATCAAATTTTAACAAAGTCTGCATCAAACAGCTTTGATCATATATGTATATAAATAGAGGAAATTTGAATTCCTATAATAGGGCCCCTTTAAATGACACTAAAAGCCCTCTAGTGGCTGGTCTACACCATAGCTCTTACTCAGCTGTAAATTATTTTGAAGCTATATCTTAATATTTGGGGGGAAAAAAATGTTAACAAGCAAATTACTGCAGTACAATGTTTATCCCTGTGAATGAAGATTCAAATATTTGTTTTTTATGACGTATCAGCTGTTGTCAAACAAATGCATAACCTGCATTAACACCATGAATAAACTTTTGTCAAGCATTCATTGGTTCATTTACAGCATTCATTCTTTACAGTGAATGTTAATGGGCCAGAGTTCATTCACTTTCAATTTATTCAACTCAAAATGTTGAATTGAAACTGCGTGTGTGTGTGTGTGTGTTTGCAGGTGCTGGAGGTCCATGAGAAGCTGGACAGGCAGATCCCAGAGGACTACCGTGAAGATCTCAGTGAGAAAGAGAAGGCCATTGTCAGAGAGATGTGCAATGTAGGTTGCAATGTAAACTTTCTTTCTTTCTTTCACTCTATCCCATATCAAACACCCTAGATACTCAATTTATGCTTCTTCTAGTGCATCCTACACAGCAACAAAGCATGAGTGCCACCTGCTGGCTAACCCTCGTAACACACTTGGTCAGTAATCATGACCAAGTAAAAACTAGTTCAGCGCTGGTTACATGCTTGCTAGCTGAGAGCGTCTTTGCAAATAATGTGATAACATCAAGTCGCCAACAGTAGCTCACGACTTCAACTTAACAACTAATGTTACTGATAACAAACACTGAGCTACTAGGCTAACCTTACATCCTCAACAAAGGATTAAGCCCACTTACCAAATATCATAACCTAAATCAAACAATATGATGTAAAATGACATGACTTGCTTCATCAGGAAACTAGACAATTTGAAATTTGAATCTTCTGCTAGCTAGCCACACACTTCCACAAGCAATTTACATCGTAGAGAAACGTGAAAATGGAAGCCAGCATCAGCAGGAGCAGTAACTTGCTATAAAGGTCACTACCACAGACACTTGGCAGTTCAACAAGGACCTAATGAAAATACTACAGTCTCTTAGACACGTCAGCCCTTCTGGCGAGCGGAAAAAACACACGGACGCCACAACGGTGATGCATCATTCCGCTGTTGTTTTCTAGTAGGATGCTGTGTAGCATTGTGGGTAGTTTTATCACCTTCTCATTTCCAGCCAAGGTGTCTACACAGTCAAATTTTCAGCATACTCTTGTTTGTGGAAAGTTTTCTCCACTGTGATGTAATGATGCCTGTGGGGAAATCTGGCAGCAGCAAATAGAACAGGATGCAGCAAAGAAGAATATAATACAAACATAAAAAATTGAATATAAACAAGAACAGATCAAATTGAGGTTATATAAACACATGCAGCCAAGAAATTCAACACGGCTTAAGTAGAATGTATGAATGGGAAGTATGAAAAGTAACAACAGCAGTAGGACTTAGTGAGGCAAAGAAAAAAATGTGTGCAGAATATTTCCGATACGCTGATTCACATTCATATGTATATATGACATTATGAAAATTTAAAACGATCATGCAATTATGAAATAGGTGGAACCATTCTAAAGGTAGCAGTATACAGCATGTAATGATGACAGGGTGTGTGTGTGTGTGTCTGTCCGTGTCCATATCGTGGCCTCAGGGATGATCACTCAACAGTTGTGATGGTCCATTGCCTTCTACCCTAACGCAGGGAGAAACAAAAGGCACTATTCATAACGCAGACACCCTGCTCTTATTAATCACACACGCGCACACACGCACACACACACATGCACACACACTAACATAACGTATCATTGTTGACTGTGAACACTGTATATTCTGCGCAGGGCGCTTTCTACTGTGGACGTTCTGTTTACGTTCACTGTGACACTGATTTGTAAGCAGTGTTGTAAGCAGTTTTAATGTGTGAGATATACCAGCAGCTTGAAACTGAACTTAAAATACATACACAATAACATTGTATATTGTATTGTATATTGGCCTAAATGAACATTTTCTTCAGAACCCCACATCCCTGTCATTATTACATACTGCATATACTGTATACTGATACTTTTATAATGGCTCCAAGTATTTCATGCATATATAGCTATTTTTTTATATTTGTATGTTATATTTACGTATTCTTTGGTATATTTATCATATTGTAAATGCAATCGTTTCTTCTTTGCTGTATCCCTTTACATTTTCCCATTGGGGTCTATGTAGTTCCATCTTATATGATCTTATTGTCTGTCCCGTTGTCTCTCGCTCTCAGGTGGTTTGGAGAAAGCTGGGCGATGCTGCCGGGTCCAAGCCTTCAGTCCGACATCAGCTCTCGGGCAACCAATACAAAGGGCCTTTGTAGGTGTCCGACACCAAGCGAAGCCACCAGTGGACCCAGTAGATCTACACCACCAGCTTGGACCGGAAGCCCTCAGCACTGTGTCGGCTATTGAACTACAGCCTCCTCAGCCTAACTTAACCCCCTGGTTCCATGTCAAAAATGGACGTTCCTAGACCTCAGTCTTACCGGGTCAGAGTTCCCCAACGCCAAACACTGGAAGGCTACCAACAGTCTCGGATTTGGTGTCCAGCTGTCTGAAAGATGACGTAGGTTTGGGCTTACCCCCACATTAGCCATTTTCTGGAGCCAGTCCCGAGATCTGGGAGCGACGGAGAAGACAGCAACGGAAGTATCAAACAGCCATGGATTCTTTGTCCAAATACTCTGAGCAACAATGTGTGTTCACACTGTGAGCAACTTGGTTGATGGGTCGCTCTACTCTGACCAACTGTGGCCTGTGTGAGAGGCTCCGATTGCATCTATGAAGTGGTCTTGTGCAGCTAAAACATTTCGACCAAGATAAATAAGCTATGTATTTATACAAATCATGTATTTCTTGCTGCATTGGTATTGCCTTTCATAACTAACTCAGATAGCTAGCAAGTGGTATTAGGTAGCCTTAATAGTAAATACACAGAAAAAAACTCAGCGACTTCAGAACTTACCATCAACCCCAGTGATGGGTGCAAGAACTGGGGAGAACTGGGAAGCTTTGGACAGCTGTAATCAACTTCTCATCCATTTTGTACTTGCCAGGCTGAACGATTGATCGCAAAACAAAATCACATTGGTAGGGAAACAAGGACAGGACAAAATCTGATGAGTGCGAAAAGTTCAGCCGTGGCTGGCGAGCTCGTCAACCGTCCACTCATTTGCCGAGTTTACCTGGTTGCAGCTCGATAGGCAACGAATGGACTTCCAGGGAGTTGTTGATCGTGTTGCTTGCAGTGTGGACGCATGGTAGGAAACATTCAGCAAGGACCGACTCACTTCTTCCAAGCCACGAACGACAGAACCGGTCTGCCATTTTATTTTATTTTTTTCATTTTAATTTCTGCTTTTTGTTTTAATATTCACCTACCAAGTATTCAAGGCCACATACACACTTTACCTTACCCTTTCCATGAATGTGCAGTATTACAACTTGGTTTGCACGGCATTCAAAATGAGTACACTTCCAAAGGGTAGTTTCAACACAAAGATACTATTCCCAAAACTAAATGTATGAGGAAAACACGTAGTCAGTCAGTCACAAGTCATACGTTTATTTAACTAGACACAAGCTGACCAAGAGGAAAGCCCTTTGATGTTTGTATTTTATGAGTAGCATTACACAAGTATGCACCCTTACCTGGCATTGACCAATTTGTGAGGAATGAAGACAGGGAACTTTATGTTAAACAATCTTCAGATATGACAATCTTATTTTTGAAAAAACAAAACAAAACAAAAAAAACCCCAGCTGTAAATAATTTTTTTTTTATAGACATTGTTTTTTTCCTTATTAAGTACGCATGCTGTTATATGATGGATCTGAAGTACAGACCCCTTTTACACCTGACATTAAAATGTGTTTCCATCCAGATTGTGTCTCTTACCCTATTAGTATTAATATCCTTTGAAAAGCTGGTGGGTATTTTATTACTGACATTTTATTATGTGTCAAAACAGAGGAAGAAGTTCTTTTAGGTATTCCATAGGCAATAGCTGATGGCAATAGTTTCATCAGGACAGATTGACAGCAGACATGTAGTCTCACTTATTCACCAACTACGAGTATCCTGTTTTGATAAGTTATTGTTTTCACACCCCTAGCTAGTTATAAGCTGCCCTTCAAGCTGCCTTCCACCTGTGATTTGAGTGTACTTCCTAGTTTGATCCATGTGCAAAGGAGTTTTTGTAGTTGTACACATTTAGTTTACACTTGTGGTACAATGTGGTTTAGAGCAACACAGTCTCACAACCTTTGTGAAACAAGCACGAACTCTGAAACGGAGATTACGAATAACGTGAAGATTACGTTCGCTGCGTTAGCTAGCGGTTAACTTTAGGCAACTAAAAAAAATTTGGTTTGGTCGTGGTTAAGTAAGAAAACACTTTCACTGAAAATTAAACGAATGTATTTCTCTCCCATCTAATATTGAATACATGCTCATTTCACAGAATTTCATGAGACCAGGCTGACTGGAGACACATTGCATTTACACTTTTTTGTTAATGTGGGCAGCTGAGTGATGTTGGGTGATGTTCAATGCATCTTGGATGTGCTCACACCAGGATTTAATGTATTTTCTGCTATCTGAATACAGTCGGATCACGTAAATGCAGGTGAAAAGGTCTTTGACATCATTAGTGTAGACCTTATCGGTGCTAGCTGCTAGCTTGACCGTGTACGCTAATCATGTCCTCACTTTGCAACGCCGTAATTATAATCCTAGATGCTGTCTGACGATTACTATGTTTCTTAGAGGTGCTGAGGACTACCCAACTCACCATGGTAAAAAAGGAATACATTGATTTATGTACAAATTAGCTCTTTAATCATCTTACCGTTTGATGATATGAACTGGTAGCAGTTTCACTCTGTGTGTCCAGTATATAGCTCACTTTGTATGTTTAGTGGAGGCTTAGCAGCATCCCTAAAGCATTCATTAAACACTGCTACCAGTCCTCATTGCACAACAGTAAGCTCATCAAAGCATCTTTATTCTTTTATGAGAAAACTAGTCTCAGTCCAGCACTCTATTTTGAAACACTTAATATGGTCAATAGGCCTAGCGGACAACGTTGCCTAGTTTAGGCTTAGCTTAGTTTATTGAGTGTCTGCCCTAGGACAATTTACATTTAATGAGTTAAATAGTACTCTACAATCGCAAGTAAATGATTAATGATATTGTCCATCATTTTGGATGTTTCACCATTAACAAGCAAACTTTGATAATGTCAGGCTACTTAGCACCAAAACTGACCTTATTCCCACGGCAGCCAAATTGAATTCATGTCATACTCGGGGCGGTAAACTCTACCTGGAAGATTGACATATACATATATATATAGATATATATATATATATTTATATACATATATAATTAGCATTACTTCAACACATAAATGAGGATGTCAGATAGATTTAGCAGAAATCTTGGGAACACTTACAATGTCTGCTTGAATTTAGCAGGGATGTTAGCTAGCTTACTAGCTAGGTAGCTAGATTCTGGTAGCTAGCTATAGGGGGCTAAATATATTACCTTAAAATGTGAATCTATATCCCTTGATTCTACTATGTCTTTTCAGTGGGGGGGATCTGTGAAATGATATATCTTGTCTGATTCCGCACATTTGTATGATGTGCACCTTAGTACACAACAGTAGGACATAGATGGGCTGTACTGCTTCTCTGGGAAGAGTTTCCCACCCTAAATGTGACGCAAGTTCAAAATGGCAGCTGTGGTAATGAGGTCTAAAAGGCTGTGATACTTTGGGCAATGTTTTGGGCCAGTTTGAGCCTAGATAAGTAACATTCCCAGAAACAAAGCAAAATAAAAAGATATATTAAAATATTTTGCAGTGGGGAGCTCCGACAACTGCATTGGGAGCGTCACCCATCGGCATCATCCAAAAACATTGCCCTATTCATCACTGCCTTAAGGAATAAGGCAGAACAAGTAATGTTGAGTTCTACCCACCTCATCCATGGATCATAATTAGGTGTAACAGCTAGTGTACACTATTACCTCATTGTAACAGTTGTACAGAGTGAAGTATCCTAGCTGCAGCCTAGGTGTTTCTGTAGTATACATAATGTACCTTTATACTATGTACAGTAGTGCATACCAATGTATGTAGGAGTCTGAGAGATGGAGATATCATTCATAACTGATGTTTTATACTTCATCCTTTCTTTTTACGTGTCCCGACCTTTGGACAAAATTTTTTTTTGTCTACACAGATAAAGGAATTTCCTGTGAAATTCTTTCAATTCACTGTTAAAGATGTTCTGTGTGCACTATGTGCTTTTTTTTTTGTCTCTTAAAATGATTATTATGCTGTCTTCATACCCTATTCTTATTGGATAAGAGAATGTGTGATTTTTTTTTGTGAATGAGTGGCTGAGTTTCAGCATGGTTCAAAGGCCTGAATGCAGTAGGTGACTTGTGTTTGATGACAAGCCTGATTTTCACGTGGTAGCCTATGAGCTATAGGCCACGTGTACAAACTGAGCAGTGATCATTTGACCAAGGGATAAAGGTTAATTTGTATCAGGTATATTCCTGATCCATGAAGTTAATTCTGTTTGAATTGAGGACTGTTTGTTTTCGATAGTCATGTATTGCTTTGGTTTTACAAGAGAGAAAATACACCAAGACACACTTGCTCAGTCCTCAAAAACTCAAAAAAGTGACCTATTTTGAAAACTACTAGTCTACTATACATATAACTACTGACTTTTTTTATTTGTAGATTTGAAAGCACAAAAGTGACATTTGGAAGTTGTTTTTTTTTACTATTTTCCGATGCTGACATTCAAATGCACTGCTTCTCTTCAACCCTGTGATGAAATTCTGTTGATGTTCTTCTGCTGCAGCCCATTTTAGAGCATAGCCAGTGCTGTATGTAACTACATATCCCCCATAGATTACCAGGGATTAGCATGCCTTTATATTTTTTAATAAGATGTATGTAGCTGAAAAGATATTTTAGCAATTTATGATATGAGAAAACAATTTAAAAAGCCACTTTTAGGTGATGTTGGAATAAAATTGAAATATACTTTCTTTGCAAAGCTTTTGTGTGTTGGCGTCAGTGAGTGATGGTGTTAATGTGGAGGATGCGTACTAAGGAAATAAAGGCTCAACAGTACATATAAAAATAGCAATTATTTCATTAATCTGCCAAGTCCTTAGATTTTGAATGACCTGGCATTAAATTTGATGAAATAACCTCCAAATTAACAGAGAATTTTTAATTGGTACAATGTCTGCAAAATAGTTTGGCGTGCATTTTACATATCAGGTATTTAGCTGATGCTAACTTACAGTGATTGCATTTGAAGAATGCACTACATCACCAACATTAACTACATCCAAAGAATTGACAGTGAAGTGCAGGTAAAGAAAATGAGAGAAAATGAGGAGTTAAATGTCCACTGTGTATGTAAAAGCAAGCAACTGAAGCTAAGCGTATTAATAAGACTAGACTGCCTCCTAGTGGCAGAGCTTTGACATTACAACAACTGGCAGGTGTACACAAAGAACCCTCAAAGAAGAATGGCAAACTCATTCTGAAAATTAACGGAACAAGTATCCACTAATTTACACATCTATGCCAAAATAATTTGTTAAAAAGTTAAACGTCAAAACGACAACGCAGATGAGAAACAACAACTTTTAATCACAGGCACCTCAGTGGAACTGAACACGACAAGACATAAATAACCACCAAGAACAGAACAATGCTTCTTATAAAATGAGGAATAGCTGTTACAACTTTTAATTTTAACTTCCCATTAATGTGTAACACCAGTAACGTATTAAATATTTGCAGTTAACAGTGTCATAATCCTGTCAATGTAACAAATGTCCCATTAAGGTAATAAGAGTTATCTACCAATAAAGTAATAACTTTTTACCCTGTTAAGGTAACAATTACTACATTATCAAGGTTTATTACAATAATGTGGTTGAAATTTTCAGGTTTTCAAAAATGTAATAAAGGAACTGATAACTGTAACAGTCAAAATTCAATACACAACTGCCACCCATTCACAAAAGTGGTTATTATAGTAAGATGCTACATTAGTACATTAATGGGAAATATTAAACAGGACTATGACAATATTAGCTACAATATTAACTGTTATTACCTTTACAGTTTATTACTTTAACGGGAAGGTATTGCAATAACAGTTGTAATAAGCATGCAGCTTATTACAACATTCTTACAAGTTTTATTAAAGAAGAAAAATGTAAACATCCCAAACATTAATTTAAAAATGTGTGCTAATGTATTGCAGCATTACATGTTTACGTGTAAATGGATTTGGGTTGGCACCACTTGATTTTCAATTCAGGAGAGGATTTTTATGAAATTTAAAAAAAAAAAAGAAAAAGAAAAATTTGTGGCAAACAAGGCCAATTTATTAAAAGTCAGTTTATTAAAAGTTAATCGAAAGTAAACACTAGTCTATTACAATGTCATGGAATTGAAACAACTCAAGTAAATTGATTCTAACCCCAAAGTTTCTTCAACAAGGCGTCAGCGTCTGGTATTCACATTGATAGGCTAATAAAACACAGCTGTGAGAAACTCCATGTGTGCTATTAAACAACAATTTCTAACATTATTCAAACGGAGAATCCCACACCACAACCTTGACCTTGTGAGGTCTAGATGATGCCGCTTTTAAATCCAACAACTTTTGATAAGAGCTTCAAGGTGACAATGTACTTGGAGGGATCTGAACTACACTGCATGCACAATTATTAGGCAAATTGTATTCCTCAGGATTAATGTTAATGTTGAACAAATACAATGCTCTCAGTCAATCCAAAATGCTATTGAACCTCAAACCTGAATGTTTAACAAAGGAAAAATTAGTTTTGTCTTTGTCAGAGGAATATATAAGTGTGCACAATTATAAGCCAACTATTAGTGTGCAAATTTTTTCCCACCTCACTTGCTTATTCTCAATTTTTAGAGTAAGTAACAAATAAGTAACACAAAATGACAATTAAATAACATTTTTGGCCTTTCAAAAATATTCAGTGACCAATATAGCCATCCTTCTTTTCAAATACTGCCATGAGCCTTCCATCCATGGAGTCTGTCAGTTTCTTGATCTGTTCACGATCAACTTTCGCTGAAGCAGCAACCACAGCCTCCCATATGCTGTTCAAAGAGGTGTATTGTCTTCCCCCATGGTAAATCTCACATTTGAGAAGGGCCCACAAGTTCTCAATAGGATTTAAGTCAGGTGAGGAAGGGGGGCAGGTCTTTATTTGGCCATCTTTGAGGTCTTTGCTGGCTAGCCAAGCAGTGGAATACTTGGATGCATGTGATGGAGCATTGTCCTGCATAAAGATCATAGCCTTCTTGAATACTGAGGACTTGAATACTGAGGTTCAACTAGCTCATCCTTGATAGCAGCCCATACCAGTACCCCTCCTCCACCTTGCTGTGGAGGAGGGGTACTGGATGCATGTGATGGAGGGCACCTCGAAGTGGTGCCCTGTGTCCATTAGTGATCCAGCCAC
>OOFE01042344.1:0-10664 GCA_900323365.1 Monocentris japonica | reverse complement strand
GTGCAAAGAGGGGCAGTGGTGGTGCTTGGTGGGGGCCCTGGTGAGGTCAGAGTTTACAGTGCTGATGGCCTGAGGAAAGAAACTCCATCTCAGTCTCAGCAGCATAACAGTATCACAAAAAACAGAATATAAAAATATCTTAGTCTAAATAGGAACTGCTCCAATAGTCCAAATCTGAATAGGAACAGCTCAAACATACTCCAAGTCAGAAACAGAAACATTTCAAATGTGTGGATCTCAATCCATATAACTTTGAGTCTGAATTCTGCCTTGGTGGTGACCAGCTTCATCAGAGCTGGTTAGAATCAGAATCAGAATGGGGGTTTATTGCCAAATAGGTTTACACATACAAGGAATTTGCCTTGGTCTGATGGTGCAACATTTAACAGAAGAAACAAGTCTAAAATATAAAATATAAAAAACTAATTCACATAATAAATTATAAAAAAAAGACAAAACATATAACAAGACAAGAGATGTGTGCAATAAGGTGCACAAAATATATAAACTATTTTAATGGTCTCGAACAGCTAATGGCAATCAAATATTCTCCCAAAACAAAACAAAACTTATCCACTCAGGTCAACTGTACTCTTCTCTATTCTATTCTACTCTACTCTACTCTACTCTGCTCCATTGGTCCACACTCTGCTGCTCTCTAAATGTACTCTGCTTACTTCCAACTCTTTTCTCTTCTAATTTGCAGTGTGCTGTCAGATTTCTGTGACACACTGCAGGACCCTCTGAGGATTCCTAAACCCAATACCATTAAACTGATCGATATGGATCTGCCGCTAGTCCCTGGAGACAAAATTCACTGTCTGGATATCCTGCTGGCCCTGACCACTGAGGTAACAATAGATCTACTGAGGTAACACAAAAGTTCTGCTGAAATAACAATAGATTCACTGAATTAAAATAGATCTGCTCAGGTAACACAATAAATCTGAGTAAACAATAAATCTATTCAGTAAAAAAGATACAGTACTGTGCAAAAGTCAGATCCCCTTTCATTTATTTAATTTCCAGTCAAAACGGCCATTAAGTGCAAGTTATTTATTTTTCATTGTCAGAAAAAATGCAGGAAACTTGCTTTGAGTTTTTCTGCAGAAATCTGCAGGGATATTTTTCATGCTTCTTGCAAAGACCTCCAAAGTTCAGACTGAGAAGTTGCTTGCATTTTCTGCTTCTCACAATCCAAGTCATCCCAAACACATTCAATGATGTTGAGGTCAGGGCTCTGGGGTGGCCAGTCCGTTGTTCTTCTTTGTTTGTTCTCAGCAGGGTGCTTGGGCTCATTATCTTGCTGTAGAATGAATTTGTTCCCTATCAAGCGTTTTCCAGAGGGTATTGCATGATGTGTTAAGATTTAGCTGTATTCATCACCATTCATGATGCCTTCAATCAAAAACAAATCCCCAACTCCAGATGTTGTTCTAAATCCCCAAACCAGCACTGATCCTCCACCATGCTGGACTGATGGTTGTAGACATGGCTGAGAGTCTTTCATTGCTTCGGCGGCATCCATATTGCCTTCTATTACTTCCAAAATCTCAAATTTAGACTCATCAGTCCCTAAAACCTTTCTCCACATCTCAGGTGTCCAGTTTCAGTATTCTAGCTTTCTATTTTCTTCTCTGTTGTCTATTTCCTTTTCTCAGTAGCAGCTTTTTGACAGCTACATCATTTCAGACCCATAGCATTGAGTTGTCTTCTCACAGTGGAAGGATCGACAGAAAACACCTGTGGATTTTTTCAGATCTGAAGCAAGAGTGGAGCTTGATTTCTCCTATCACTCAAACATGAAAGTGTTAAGTACTGTCAATCTGATGGTGATAGTTTCGGTGGTCTACCAGGTCTTGCATGGTTGTTATGAGTCACATTTTCTCTATATCTTGCAATAACTTTCACCTTCCTTATGCAATTTAATTATCTAATGTCTAATCTCATTTGTTTGACACCAAAGACCACAGGTCTCTGACTTTTGCACAATACTGTATCTACTCAGATAACACAATAGATTTACACATGTAACAGTAGATTTACTGAGATAACAATAGATCTACTGAACCAACCACAGAGCCTTTGCACATCACAAATCTCCTAGTAACCACAACTGGCTTCATCATGGCCCATGACTAAATATACAACAACTGGGCTAGAAAGATAGTACTGGTTGTCCATGACCTCACATAGTCTCCACCTTCATTTGAATGGTGTTCAAGTTGCTGAAGTCTCTCCCCAGCCCATGTTGAGGGCCTTGGCAGCCTGGGTGCACCAGCTTGCAACATAACAGCAATAGTTAGCTGATGAGATACTATGATATGCTAGCTAACAAGCTGACATTAACTTAACACAAAATCAGTTCCTAGTCAAAGCAGCACAGCAATTAACCATGAGTACTGAATTCTGTTGAGATGGCCACATCACATGTTTAGAAATGCAATCACAACCACTCTGATGACTTCCAATACGGCTGCTGGAGGATTTGTTATGACACCTGAACCGCCCTCTGTAGATATGAGGTAAAAATAGATCTGCTGAGGGAAAACAATAGATCTACAGAATTAAAAATCGGTGTATTCAGGTAACACAGTAAGGCTAGAGAGGTAGCACAACATCTACTGAGGTAACACAATTGATCTGTGTGAACAATGAGCTCTATTTTTGTGAAGCAAGGCACAGGCCTAATGTCTAGGGTGCATGGCACTAGTGGGCGTGCTTCAATTCTGCCCAATCAGCTCATTTCATCCCCTTTAAAAGCAATGTGCTTACACAATGGCGATTAGCAATTTTGTGATGGCTGTGCCAAGTCCAATGGGTACCACCATAAAAGCTTCACCCATGGTGTAGAGCTTAAATAGTTAGTACTTACTACTGTACTTAACATATTAAAACGATTACATTCAGTTAGTCCATGGGTGAAGGATTTACCTCAGTGTGGGGTAAAATATAGTCAACATGCACAAAACAGGTTTGGGGATTTTGGACAGGTCTATGTTCACATGTGCCAAGCCACAAAAATAGCAATGCGTGATTGACCCTAGCTTTAGACGTGGTCTTCACAGGTAAAAGGTGTATGCATAACTTTATCGCAAAACTGACACACTGTGCCAGCTGATTTTTATTGACACACAACCTGTTGCACCACCCTGTCCATCCCAGCACATTTATCCACCAAATTACCAAACGGATGGCAATGGGGACATTGCGTTTCACAAATTTGCCAATGTGCTGGTGAACATTGACTGTGCCATGGTTGTGCCGGCACGAAAATAGAGCCTAATATATCTACCGAGTTAGTGATTGATAGATCTACTCAGATAACACATCTGCAGACGTAACATTGGATCCACTGAGTTAACACAGTAGATCTACTGAGTTAAAATAGATTTACTCAGGTAATAATAGTTCAATAATGAGAGGCTAAGATTATGATTACAAGATAATTTATTGAGACAACAACATGATATGTGGTGAAGACAGAGGTTTGGTGTAGACTCCAAGAGGCATCCATTCTTCGGGTGAAGATCTGCAGGGACAGGCTGGAGACAGGAAAAGCCCTGGGGCTGAAGATATAACCCCTCTTGGATATCTGATGGGGTCGTGATGCTGGTGGTGGTGCATCCGCCCGTCGCAATAAGAGCAGCAGCTGAAATGACAGCAACAAAGGGAAGCAGCTGAGGGAGTAAAAGCAGCATGTATCGGTTTGTGATTGGTTCCCAGAGTAGGTGTGAGGGAAGGTGTATGGAGCGTAGACGTGGGTGGTTGGATGTTAAGTAATGATGCAATGCTGATGGGTGTATTCAGCTCCAACTTCAGACTGATTGGATAGTGAGTGTGTAGTGGGAGAGAGGTAGCCTTCCTGATTGAACTTGTGCTAAGCTCCATTTCTACAGAGGTAATACAATCCATCTGTTGATATAACCAAAGACACAATAGCTCTACTGACATAACATAATGGATCTACGGAGTTAACACAATGCACTAAGCCAACTCTTGTGGTAAACAGAGAGCTAGTTAGCAATCTATAGTTCTACTTTTTATTATTCTGTATATTACTTAGAAGATCAAATTATATTATGATTGTGTTTAGGTGCTGGGTGATTCAGGAGAGATGGATGCTCTCAAAGCCAGTATGGAGGAGAAGTTCATGGCCAACAACCCCTCCAAGGTTTACCATTCTATTCTGTTCCAGTCTATTCTATTTTTATTACATGATATTATATTAATGCCCCAAGGTTTCACCTGATACACTATTCTATTTCAATTAAAGAATATATTAGGCCTATAACAGTTCATATGTTCTATCATTCAATTCACTTCACTTCTATTCAGTCAATAAAATGATTAATTTCTTTGTTTTACTCATTTATTTTTATTTAATATGTATATTATTGTATATTATATTTAACTGACAAATATTTTTCAATCTATTTAAAACTGCATTATGTAACTTTATTGTAACAGCACTGAGTGAGCTAATGCCTTGGCTTTCGATACAGAAAGCTGGATTAAACAGTTACCTCTCGCTGCCACTTGGGGCCACCAAATGCTAAATGACATAGTTACATAATACAACTTTAAATCATTTATTCATGTTCAGCACTATTATTGTTTACCTTATTGACTTCATTTATTATTGTTTATTATTAGTTTTATTGTTTGGAATGTATATTTAAACAATGTTTTAACACTAATAGATGATGATTATTATTATTATGTACAGGTGTCATACGAACCAATCAGCAGCACCTTGCGGAGGAAACAGGAAGAAGTGGCAGCGACCATCATCCAAAGAGCTTATAGGAAACATCTCCTCCTCCGGACTGTCCGACTCGCATCCTACAAATACAGAGGGAAGATGGATAGAGACCGAGATGAGGAGCCACCACCTGAAACAGAAGGACTCCTCTACAAACGAATCAGTCAGCTGTATGGAGAGAGGGAGGACGAGGAGGAGAAAACTGGAAACGTTTTGGACGCTCCTCGTGCTTCGGACCTCCCACTAGAAGGCGGCATTGGTCAGAATCCCCCTTTTGCCATGGTGGAACTTCAGAATGAGGTTCTCCTCCACTCTCCTCCTCCCTTCAACATCCCCAAGTTTATACAAGACAAGGACCTGAGGGAGTCCATTGTCTGAACAGCCCTAAAACACGCTAGTGGAATCGGCTAACATGCTAAAGCTACAAATGATGAAGGTATTTGATTGTTCCACACAAGGCGTGTCCAACATGCTCTACATTTCACTCTTCTTCTACCTATTACTATGGACACTACTTTGTAGAGCAACCTGTTTCCGAGAGAAACAACTTTTCTCTTGGGAGAGACTAATCTCTTTGTCTCTTTCTTGCTTGTTGTGGCTTTAGGAAAGCAGGTCTTTAGAAACATCAAATTGACAGAAAGGGGACAGACTGGCACATGACAAAGGTTGCCAATTGAATTCAAACCCACAACCTTGTGAGCGCATGCCCTGCACTCCAGCTTCCGGACCACCAGGATAGTTCTGACCTGGAAATCTACAACAGTATTTGTTTAACTATGGCCGTGGGTCTGTGGTCTGTTTCTGGCTTTCTTGAATATATTTCATTACTAATCATAACCCTAATATATCCTTACATACTCCTAGACCAGGCTATATGTCACATGTCATCGAGACAGGTGACATGTCACCTGTAATGGTTCTTTAATTTTCCTGAACAGGTTCAAATTACCTTGCTATTCTGCATGTGGCTAATTCCGGTGCAATCAGCAAGTGGTGGATTGATTTGTAAAACATGGATGTAATTGTTCGGGATAATTGTGTACTCCCATTTTGAAATGAGGGGCAACATGAGTAGAGAGTTTAAAGCATGATCAACAATCATATGATTAACTATGGTGCTGTGCCAGTCAGAGAGAGAACTCCTTTTTTACTGCAGCTGAGCAAGAGTTAATAATTGAAGGCTATGAGGAATTTTTCATAGTTAATATATTAAAAATGCAACACTGTCAAAGCCTCTGAAATGAGAGAGCAATAGTGGCAGAGAATGGCAAAAAATTTAAAAGGCTATTTACATTTGCATCTGCCCATATTGCAGCACTGTAGATACCTAAATTGGTATTGATCTATTTTCACAATGGAAATTCTTCGAAATGGCAGAAAATGTTTTTTCTTATGTAATGAGCCCACAACCTATGATTTCATGTAGCTTCCAATTTCAGAGCCATTAGCACTGGCCCAAAGAAGATGTGGGAACAAAACAAAATAAAAGATCATATGTATCTCTAATCTTTCTGTATCTATTTATATGTATTGCTAATATTTGATATAACTTTACATGTAACTTTGCAGATATAGTTAGCTATATACAGATGGGTGATCAATTAAAGGACAAACCAACATTAAGTGTCTTAGTACGGTGTCGGGCCACCAGGAGCCACCAGAACAGCTTCAATGCTCCTCATAGATCCTCCAAGTCTCTGGAGCTCTAATGGAGGGATGGAGCACCATTCTTCTGTAAGAGATTCCCTCATGTGGTGTTTTGATGATGGTGGTGGAGAGCACTGTCTAACCCGTCGGTCCAAGCTCTCCCATAGGTTCAACTGGGTTGAGATCTGGTGACTGAAGGCCATAGCATATGATTCACATCATGGTCATACTCATCAAACCATTCAGTGACCCCTGGTGCCCTGTGGATGGGGGCATGGTCAACCTGGAAGAGACCACTCCCATCAGGATAGAAATGTTTCATCATAGGATAAAGGTGATCACTCAGAATAGCAGTGACCCTTCCCTCTAGGGGACAAGTGGACCCAAACCATGCCAGGAAATAATGAACCTCTTTCAAAGTCATTTAGATCTTTTCCTCTTGCCATCTTGATCCCAAATTGAGGTCAACTGGGTCTCTCAGCATTTTGATACCTGCCCCAGAGCATGATGGGATGTTAATTGCATCATGCAGTACATTTGTTATGTTTCTCCTCATTTATTCAGGTTTTCTCTTTAATTTGTCACCTGTCTGAAAATACATAACTATCTATCTGTTCATATGTCATACTCATTAACTGTAAATAATCCTTTCTGGGATAAACTCATAACAAAGGATCTTGGCAATCTCTCAATACAGGATCTCTAATAATAGCACCTTGATGTATTCATTCTCCTATGGAAAGACAAAGCCATGTCTGGAAATAAGTTCATGGATGTAAGCTTAAAAGGCATGATCATAATTCTGACAGGTTTGAGCTTAAGGAGCTGTTGCTCAGGTAACAAGTTAGACTGCATTCTAACTTCATTTGCTTCAGGGAACAGAAAATCCCAGGCTTATGCCAAATTGTCAACAAATTTATCCAGCTAACTCATCCATTTAGGAGGAATGAGGTGCTGTTCTCCTGTCCAGTTCAATCAGAAAAGGAATGGGAGGACATCAAGGGGAGGACACTCATTTACATTAAACTTAAAGTTACTAACTATATTAGATTAACTTTAAGGTTATGAACAATAAAGAAGGTTATGAACTATATTGAATCAACCTTAGCCTTAAAGTTACTATCAAAGAAACGGATGAACCTTCAAGTTATTAGTCAT
Source organism: Monocentris japonica (assembly GCA_900323365.1). Taxonomy (NCBI): domain Eukaryota; kingdom Metazoa; phylum Chordata; class Actinopteri; order Trachichthyiformes; family Monocentridae; genus Monocentris; species Monocentris japonica. The sequence goes on along the minus strand of OOFE01042344.1, from coordinate 3,094 downwards.
AAGAAGATTTACCTTAACTTTAATGCTATCAGCAGTAAGATTTAGTGTAAGCTGTAGCTGAAGCCAAGTGGTCGATGTGATGCTACTAATGTGGTTGTTTGTTATTCACATTGTTGTGGAGTGTATGATGAGCTTCCTCTCAGTTTGATTGAGTATTTTCATTTTTCCTCTAAAGAAGCTAAATACAAATGAAAAAGACAAACATTTCCAAATAATTTAGGCATTAAAATTTTGTCTTGCTTTGTGTGAAAATATGACATTCATGGTCGTCACTAGGTGGACATTGTAAGAACATTTAGTATGTCCTAATTGAGGACACACACAGCGGGACCCTGTAGATCAATGTCCAAATGGTGTGACACTCACAGTGTCAACATATTGTGACCCTATGAGTTTGAAACCCAGAACCTGTTTCATGAAGAACGTTCAACATAGTCTGTATATCTTTGTGATAGCTGGCTTCACAAAACCAAACAATGGCAGTCCTGGGTAACTGATCTCACAAAGGTGGTTATGAATTCACTCTGTTAACCAGGATTTTCCAATCCAGCTATGAGCGTGTTCAAATAAAATGGGTGGGGTTTGTAACACAAGGCCAATTTCATGCAACATGAACAGATCCAGAGCAGCACATTTCAGAATAAAAAATAAGCAACACAAATAGTAGAAAAAAAAAGTAAAACAATAAAAGCAATAAAGTAGACTTTAAATAATTCTGGGTTTATGTAATCATATCCTTCAGACAATTTCAACACATTGAGTAGATGTTGAATAAAATCAGGAAGTATGGGAAAGAAATACATTACTAACATCTATGTTTTTCTCAAGAACAGAATCAATAAATGCAAACCATATAAAAACAGTGAAAAGTAAGTGTTGCTGCTACCACTGCTAGAGAGGATTGCTGGAGGAAAACTGAAGATTTTTGTGTATCATGGAAAGCAAAGCAGTTCTGCTTGTCTTTTAACAAGTTGTTTTTAGTTGTTCATATTGGTTTTTGTAAATGGAAGTTTTGCAACAAAGGATAATTATAGCAACCATGGCAATGTACCTTGCTAAAAAGGTCAGCCGCCATTGTGAGACTAGAAAGCTAGGGTTAAACCCAAAATGAGGTTGCTAATCCACTAATACTTGTGAGACAGGCCCCTGGTGTGATGATTGTGACATGATTGTTTATTCAACATGAATTTTATCATGTTATGACCCTGAATCAACATGATACAGACAGCTGTTTGTGTGATGTGACCATGACTATCTGCATGTAACATACACAAAAAGTATTTGATTTGGTTAAATTGGTTAGATTGCTGGAGCCTCGATATGATTGATGGACGGCTGTTTTGTCAGAACTATAATGCTAATGGTTACTTTCACCTGTGCCAATCTATTTTCTGAACCAAATGTTTTATTGCAATGATGCCATATGACAGTTGTAACATCCAATGTAAGCAAAGTGATTTAATCTTGGATTAAAGGTAAATTACACTGAATTTGACTCTAAGGTTGTTGATTTGCTAATATTTTAAAAGATGACTTTGGGAATACTAAATATGTATGCCCAAATCAGGGGCTTGAAAGATGCAGTGGCTTTGGAAATTATTCAGACCTCTTCACTTTTTTCACACTTTGTTGTACCATTAATATACACACAATACCCCTGTTAAATCACAAGTCTCCACCCCACCTGCATCATCGCATAGACTGCCACTTCTGACTAGACCACTCCCACAAGATTATATAGCTCCGCCCTTCAAGCCTGTGACTCCTCTCTTTTCCCTCCAAACCATTCCAGGCAGAACAAAGGGTGAACCGATGTGAGTTTAAAATAGTCTTTTCACCTTTATATTTTATTTGGTGGACATGGCATGTATTGTTTGAAAGTTAACAGATTGTTTTGTATTTTATTATGCTAGATTCCTGAATTTAATAGGTTAAGGGGATAAAAACTCAAGTCAGTACCCCTACTGAAGTGCTATCTCGGGAAGAGAAGGGTTAGGGTTAGGCTTGGAAGCACTTGCTGTGTGGGGGTTTTGGTGGTCTCTGAACACGCCAGTTGTGGTCCCGGGTCTCTAGGACCTTCCGTTCCTGAGATATGACTTGTGTATTTGGGGGGTGTACTGAATGTGTGTATCTCGGTGACGGAAGGTCGTAGAGACACGGGACTGGGACAGGCGTGTTCGTAGAGGCCGGTAGGAGGTTCGGCTCAGGAGATATTGCGAAAAATGTCCGCCTATTCTGGGTGAATGGGAGGCCTGCACATGAGAATGGGACTAAGGGTTAGGGTTAGGTGTGGATGGTAAGCTATCCCATGGCTCTCCCCGCATTGGCCGCCGCTTCAGCAGTTGATAGAAAGCCACCGGCAAGGCACGGTCCATCACACCTCCCCGAGGTTCCCCCGTCTCAGATGGTAAAGTATGGATAAGGTAAGTATTTGTAGGGATGAGTTGAGTGCTGTTGATTAATTGTCCATCCTGAAGAGGACAGTCAGCAATATTGCTGCTGTATAGGGTTAGGTGTTAGAAAATATGACCCAATCCCCTGGCTACTTTGGCCACCAACAACCAAAGAGCTTTTTGATCAGGGGTATATGGGTAGAAGCACGGGCCAACCACAGTTAGTTAATTGTACCTCTGTTCTGCTGACTTTATGATTGATAGTTGTATCTAGCAATGTAATTTTAATTCTGTTTATATGCATTTTTTTTTTTTGTATTCATTACAGTCATTTGTAATGTTTTATTTCAAATTTGGAGCTAAATTTCAGAACACATCGTCAGTAGTGTACCACAGACTCACCGGGTGTTTCGGCCTTCGAACACTATACACCCTCCTCTGAGGCGGCCGGCCGAGAGGGATCAGTTCTCAGCCTGTGTCCCGTGTCCAATTCACCTATCATTTTAGTTGTTTCTCTTCCTATTTTAAGTCCCAGTACAGACCTGTGGCCAATATTGGTCCTCTGGGATATTCCCTACAAATTAGATTAAACCCATCCTACAATTGTTTTCTATTTGCCACCATCTGGAGTTAGGATTGAATACTAGAGCTAGGTGAATATTTACCCGTCCTGGTTTTTTGTGATGTCCTGTGATTTCATC
>OOFE01042342.1:0-16457 GCA_900323365.1 Monocentris japonica | reverse complement strand
CCGACTCCGGTGTGGCGGCCGTCCTGTCCCAACGAGCTGCGGGGTACCAGAAACTGCACCCCTGCGCGTTCTTCTCCCAGCACCTCTCCCCAGCAGAGCGGAACTATGTGGGTATGACGTGGATTTACTGAGCAGCTTTCCCCTGAAAATTTTAAAGCATTTGATGAAGCTTGTGAAACTAGAGAACTTCCACCCTCCTATGAATAAGGCGGTTAATTACTTTGATTCTGAAAAAGGGGAGAGGTCCACAAGAATGTGATAGCTATCGCCCTATATCCCTCTTATGCTGCAATGAAACATTGCTGACAAAACTGTTAGCTTTAAGAGTTAACCATATCATAAAGAGTATTATACATCCAGATCAGATGGGGGTTCGTAAAAGGGCAAAATCTTCAGACAACCTCAGATGGCTGTTCCACATTATGTGGAAGCCTAAACATCTCCCATCTTCAGCAGCACTATCTTTGGATGCTGAGAAGGCTTTCGAGGGAGTTGGTTGGGGCTATCTGATCTACACTCAACAAACAAATTTGATAAATTCCAAAAATGTGGTCAAGTTTTTATATAATCAGCCCAAATCACTGAGGCTGCTCACTGAATTCCCCCGTTTGGGGTGGGGAGGGGCACAAAATAAGGTTGCCCCCTCTCCCCACTATTATTTATCATAGTGCTTGAACCCTTGCGGAAGCCTGCAGATTGCACAAATCTACTTAAGGTGTAAAAGATGTGATTTTGTTATGCATTAGATTACACATTTCTGTTAGTGGTTTAGTTATTGTCAAGTCTACATGATTTTGGATTTATTTGTCACATACACAGTTATAGTGGTACAAAAGTGCAGTGAAATGCGTGGTGGTATACTCTGAGCCACTATGCTAAAGTTGAAAAGGAAAGGGGGGGCTAAAACTAGGAGCTCAAGAAAAATGACCAGATATGAAAGTAAATTTAACAATAAATATATAGACAATAAGTCAAGTAGGTATGTACATGTGCAAAAAAGAATGCAATGTAAAAAATCAGAGCATTAAAAAAAATGTGCAAGTTATGCAAACAGTACAGTAGTTCATTTCCAGTTATTCAATAAATGTATTAATGCTTGTTCCTGTGGATCTTGAATATTTCAGTTGAAATTCACACAAGGTGCTGTAATGAATACATGTAAGTTACATTAGAACTCTTACCATAGAACAAGGCACTGGCCTTGGAGCTGAAGTTGGCCTCCGGGCACTGTGTCATGGCTGCCCACTGCTAAGTAGTCAGGATGGGTCAAATGCAGAGGACATATTTCTCTACAGGGAGTAAAAAAGGGCAACTTAATTAACTTTACAATTGAGATCCTAAATGCATCATGGCCCAGGTCATTTGCTGGGTTATGAACTAAAGGTGTTAACATTTTGGCTATAAAAGGCCCCTAGACTCTGAAACAGCCCCTTGACCATCAGAGCTGCACATTCCCTTCCTCTAAATGTCTTCTATAAAAACCCACTTTTATAAAAGTGCCTTTTTATAATGGTGACATTTTAATTGAGCTTTGTTTTTATCTGTTTCAATGCTCTATTTGATGTTTTAAGTCTTTAAAACATCAAATAGAGCATTTATAAGATTCTTTCATGTTTTTAATTGTCTACTCTTCTAACCCTCTGTTTTGTCTTTTTTATTGTTTTCATTTTACTCTTGTAATGCACTCTGTGCTGTTTGCTTTCAAAAAGGTGCTAAATAAAGTTAACTCCATATCTGAGGGTTGTCTCTATACCTGGATATTTTTATTTTTTTTTGCAACCACCTCTGGTACATAGAGGCCACTTCCTGCAAAAGTACACAATCACACTGTTTTCCCAATACAGATATCGTTTCTCCCCCCAGGCTGTGTAACAGTACTGTGCATAATGGGAATAAATGAGTGGGAGACCATTTGAAACAAGAGGTTTTTTAAAAAATAAACTCTAAGGATGCATAGAGCATTCAGTGAAACACTGATCAATAAAACTGGTACATGCATTTCTAATTCAATAAGAATCTACAAAACAGTAAAAGAAAATTACATATACACTGAGAACCCTGAAAAAGAGCAGAAAACCATAATTTAGGGCAAACCAATAAATGAGGTTTACAGGTAGTCGTGCTGTGGAATGTGAGTTGGTGCAGACAGGCAAGCAGCAATCCTGTCTCTGATGAGATTCCTTTCCACCTGGGTCATCAAGGTGAGGATCCTGGACATCTCCATCAGGGGATGATATTCTCATCTGGCTCCATGAAATCAGTGGCACTGAGGCACAGTTTGTGTAATGCAGCACAACACACAATGACACCTGGAGCAAAGGTTGGACTTAGCTCCAGTGCTTTGAAAAGTGTGGCCCTCCATCGTGCTTTTATCATTCCAAACACTCGTTCCAACTATTGAATGAGCCCTGGAATGATGCCGATTGTAGCGCTCCTGGACACGTCCTTGAAGAGAGAGCTTGTAGGGTGTGAGGATGGTGATGGGCCTCTCCAAGCAAGGATATCCACCATCCACCAGGAGAAAAAAAGCCAGCTGGTGGTGCCTGGCTGAATATTGGGCTATTTCTTAGGACCCTGGCATCATGTACAGACCCTGGATAGCCTACAGAAATATCCAGGAATCTGCCTATCGCATCACAGATGGCTTGCATTTGAATGGAGGGAAAAAGCTTTTAGTTGATGTAATCAACTTTATGCTGATTCCCTGGTGGCTTAATCTGGATGTGACATTCGTCAATCGCACCAACTGCGTTGTTGAACGCTACACTTTGGGCAAGCAGAATCCTCTTCCAATTTCAGCCAGTTCATCCCGGGTTGGCAGAGGAATCAGCATGCTGAGCCTCCCCTTGACCTCCCCAGCTACTCTGTGGATCACCCGGTGCACAGTGGACCTGGGCACCCCGAATGCCACCGCAGAGTGGGATAAGTCAATGTGCCAAACTGTACAGGAAAATGAGGATTTCCAGCTCCTGGCCCCAGCCGAGGTCCCTTGGATTACGGATCACTCTCAGCAGAAGTGCCATGGACTGCTGGGTCATTGTATATGCGCAGTATAGGCAGTACATCATGCTGCCACCCTGGGGAAAGAGCTGCCACCACCTTTTCTGAACCGGTAAGGTCCGGTATGTCTGGAGGCCTTGAATAATACAAACCAGTCTATAGACACTCAAAGCACTTTATTGGGGTAAAATACAACTCATAAAGTGTGGAGATGCAGGGGGAACTTATGGCTAGTCAGGCACAATTACTGCATATAAGGCTTTAGGACTGGGTTCACACCACAAGTGTGGATACCACTACAATTGGGGCTAGACAGATAAGCTTAAGCACTTAAATAAACCAACATCAGGAACTCCAATACAGAGAAAAGCAATCGGCCTTAATTGGCCGCAGCCGGTGCTGGATACAGGAAGGCCCAGTCCACTAGCTCAATTCTCTCCTGCATCCAGCCTACACCTCACCCACACCCTCCCCCCAGTCTGTCACACTCATCCCAGTAATATTCCAAATAATATTGTTCCTACTGGCTTATTGGTGTTTTTTTGCACTTACTGCATCTCATTATTCTTACAATGTCATATTGTTATTTGATTGTTAAGTGTTGCTTACAGGCCTAGTCCATGGCCGAACGTAGCCTTAGGCACAGCTTTAGCTCGTGGAAACATTAAGTCGTGTATGTAGTTTCGGTAGGACAGTTAATGTGTGAACACCAGTGTTTGACCTTCTACTTCCTGCCTAGATAGTGTTTGGGTTACCCTGACCACTCTGACTGTTTTAGAGAATAACGTCACATGCTTTATTTTCTTTTCTAATCGCCGAAATGTCCTTAATGAAGCCGTGGGCTACAATCAGTCAGTTTTCACGGTAATGTCCACAGAATGCTGTTTGGAGATGCATGCTAGCCAGGAATCAGCTAAGAAAGTTAGCTTGTCACTAGTCAGATACTTTCCGTTCCCTCGTATGGAGAGAACGGAGCTCCAAACTCCGTTCAATAGTCTGTCTGTTTGATGCAGTAACTTAGTGCTTATCGACAAACGCACCTGCCAGTTAAACATGATTTAAGACATTTTATAAATCAATAGCAGTTTGGCGTGACCTTCTGTCCATACGACAGGACGGGACGTAACGGTAATGCCGTGCGGGTGGTGCACAGTGATGAAAAATTTAGCTCATATGTAGGCAGTGGTGGGTTTTCCGAAATACTCTTTAATTTCACGAATGTTTCCCCGAAACCATTCGCAACTCAAGACGTAGGTGAAATCTCCCGTGCTAGGCTTCCCACGGGCATGGAAAACCTGGAAATGTTATGGAAAATGGAACGCGTGCTTATAGTTTTGGAAATGTCATGAAAAAATGTTGCTGATCTTTTTCTGAAATGTTTGATGTCAAGCCTGGCTGTATGTTGTGCCGTTTAGCTTTTGAGGAGTAAAATCAGAATCAAATCAGAAATTCCCTGATAATATTGGTCCGAATAGATAGTTGTGGCAGGAAATAAGACCTGGCAAGTTGAGATCAGATAGTTGCAACATAGACTAAGAAATGTTAGTCATGGAAATTGGGCTATATGTCATGGAAAAATCATGGAATTTGATAAGAAAAAAAGTGTAGTTCATTCACAACATCTGGTACTGTCATTAGGAGTATTCTCTGCTCTATGGGCTACAAGTGACAAAAGGAACAAAGTTGCAATATATTTTATTTGTACATTTAAATATGTGTAACCTAGCCTACATTCAAAATCTACATGCTACAAAGTAAAGTTCATAGTTGTATAACTTACATCTAATTAAAATGCTATTTGCAAATTCCTGATTCTTCAATCCTCAATTCAGAGCAATCCTGTCTGTCCGCGCACATCCTCCCTGGCTGATCCAGGCCTCACTGCTCCATACACACACGCCTCTGCTGAACTCAAACAGGACGTCCGTGGTCCGCTGCGGTCGGCAGAAATACGAGAGACTCTACCCGGTTCTGCTGGTCCGGTCTGATGGATCCACGGTTAACATCAGATACAAAGAGCCAAAACGCATCCTGATGGTTTGTATGTTTTCTGCTTTTCACTGCTCTGTTCCACTAATACTCTCCTTTGAAACCCAGGCTATTATTATTACAAATGCAACCACTACTACTACTGCCGCTTATAATAATACAACACATTGATCCTTACTTGTGTGGAATCTGATTAGAATCAATTTAAGTGAAAGTCTTCCCAAATCCATGTATTGTATTTGTCCATTTTTAGGTTATACTTTGAATGTGTGCAAGTTTTAGTGCTGTGTGTGTGGATCCCTCCTCCTAATGTCGGTGTGTGTGTGTCATCAGATGCCAGTGGATTTGTCTACTCTGTCTGAGGAGGAGCGGCGAGCTCGACAGAAGAAGAGAGAAGTGAAAAAGACGGCGAGACAGCCGGCAGTCCACTACGAAGAGGACTTTAAAGCTGACGACTACAGCCGCTTCTGGAAGAAGAAATGACCTCTTTTATATCTGTGTGTAATGTGCAGTAAGACTCTGGAAGAAGAAATGGAAACCAAGGACAGTCTGATTTCTGTTGTCTAGACCAGGCACCACCTATCCTGTGTCTGTATCTTAATATCCACAGCCAGGTTCTGAAAGGGGAAATAAGACACCAGTTCGCCTGATAAGGGTTTTTGAAGGCTGATGCTGATATTTTTTGGGAGTAAAGCTGCCAATAGTGAATATTTTGTGTCGATATTCGATGTCTTCATCCGATACTCTATACCATCTTCATTCAATATCTTCGATTATTTTCATGCCAAAAAGGTTTTCAGTGTTTTCCCCAGAATTGTATTCTTGTCAGGATGGAAAAGCCTGTGAAATAGAGTTTAGAGCATGCGACAGTTACACTCTCCATTGAAACCCAGACTAATGAAACTCTGGGATACTTGAATGTCTTCAAAAAACAAAAAATAAATAAAAAATGCAGAGAAAATAAAATTTAATTGCAGGTTTTTATGGAGCTGTGGTCAGGGAGGAACCTCCTTCATATCGGAGGTGAACAGCACTGACTGGACCACATCTAATATTTAATAAAAGGCCAATATCAGCCCAATATATTGGTCTAGCCCTACTTTCTACATCTATGTAACAAATGCAGCCAGTTTTGGGAGAAGAACTAACTGATTTATTTCTCCATCTGTATGTATCATCATACAAACTTGAGTGTTTTATCATGGAAGAGAAACCAGTCTGTCTGGTGTGAGCTGCAGCAAGCAGCCTGTTTTGTACCACTAGATGACATTTTAATAAAAGGTCTGGTTGGACAACATGGAGCTGATGCTCATTTCTCTTTGCAGTAGAATTACCAGTAATAATGGAGAGAATGGTGATTATGGTAGAAATGAGCACTTGTGTGTGGCCAGTACATACTACTAAATATCAGCAAACAACTTTAATTTCTCAGGTTATCTGTGGTACCTTAAATCTGAAAAAGTCCTAGATTATCTAAACTTAAGGCCTTAAAAGTATTGAAATGTCATAATTAGAGTCATTAGAGGAAACTTTTGAATTCATTTTTTATTTTAATGCAACTATAAAAATAGATTAGGTATTGACAGGTTTTTAAACTTGATAATTAGTTGAAGCAGATTTGGAAACAAGATGGCAAAGAAATGCCACAAACTGTGTAGTTTCACCAATATATATGAATGGGAAGGGCAGTGGTGTCTGTTTTTTTTCTGTTGTATTAAATAACTTGTACTTTCATCTGATCACAGTAGGTTTTACCCACAGAACCAGGAGACAAAAACGCTTCCTTCATCTGTCAGTGCCATGATGCCATGTGTACCTGGTAACAACTTGCAGTAAAGTGTAGAAAGATGGACAGCCACAGTGAGAAAAAAAGAAGAGGTGGAGCGGATAAAGAAGGCCCTTGAAACATTTCTTGTTAAAGAAATGTATGCACAATAACATTGTCAACACACTCATGTCATGATACAGGGAAAGTGTGAGACACACAGCTATGTTTTTTTTCTTTAAGGTGGAGTTGCTGCAGCTCCTCTGAGGGAGTAGAGGTCCAGCACCAGGAGCAGCCCAGTATCAGCTCTGAGGAAATGACAGGGCAGGGGAAACACTCCAAAAGTGCACACTATAAGAATAAAGTTATATACATATGTAGCCTATATTCTGAGAGTACATTTGGCTGGCTATTGAAGCCAGGGCCCCTGTTGGCCACACTGTAGATCAGGGGTCTTCAACCTTTTTCAAGGATCCCTTGGTGGATAGAGAAACAGAGCAGGGAGCCCCTAGATTTTTTTTAATACAATTTTGTGTTGCATTTGAAGCCTGGCCTATAATAACATTTATAATGCCTTATTAACCTATTTATATACTCAGTTATGATGCGTACAGTTGCGAAGAAGTTTATGCATAATTATTATTGACGTATGGAGGATTTTACTTTTACATTACTTTTTTTTTTTTTACACTACATTTTTATGGTATGTGAGACAACGCAATCCATTCTACTTCACACAGGCTTGCACTTAGCCTAGTAGTAGACTAGTTATTAATTATTTTGGCACCTAAATGCGTTTTAGGAACACTTATTAACACAATTTTTTTTAAATGGCAGTTGGTCACATAATGTTAGGCTCTGCATCACGCACCATGGTTGCATAGGAATCATTAATTTTGTAAATAGTTTTTGTCAAAAGTAGCTTATTATTGCCTATTAATGGTTGGAGTTTATTAAAAAAAAATTTTGTCTAAAATAAATTTTTACATTCTTTCACAAAAATAATTTTGACGTAAAAAACAAAATTTACGGACTCCCTGCAGTACCCCTGCGGACCCCATAGGGGTCACGGACCACCGGTTGGAGACCACTGCTGTAGATAGTCCCTGGTCGACTGAGGACACTGACACATACATTAGGCATTAGTCTGTCATCTATTGCATGTCCAGCCATCCTGGTGGGGAATGCCTCTTTTTCCTTGCCCCGCCCAAGGTTTCTTGTGTTTTTTCTACTATAGGGTTTTTCCTTGTTTTCATAGAGGCCTTAGACTGGTGGTGCCAGCCAGGTTAGGCTACCATATGTAGGCTTCCTATGTCCTCCTCTCTGTTAAATCCTTTCAGTCCTCTTTCAGTCCTCTTCAACCTGTTACTCTGTTTTCATGTGCTTTTGTTCTGAGCATATTCTGTAAACATCTTTATTGTTTTAATTTGATTGATAATTGATAACTGATTGTGTCGTAAATGTTATTGTCAGCTTGACCTGGTTAGGCTTGTAACCTGGTTAAGCTTGTTTGTGATAAAGGGCTATATAAACAAACTTGACTTGACCAGAGGTAAAAGGAAGAGATTTACTATGTTCAGTAAACAGTAAACTGAAAAAGAAATAATTGTCCCTATCCGGCACTGCCCACATTTATGTCTACCAGAAAGATAACACAGAACAGGGTTCAAAATTCCAAACATGTTGGACTTCATGTCCAACATGTTTCCTCATGTCCTTTTTCTTACACTGCCCCTCTATACTTTCAGAATGTTCATTAGCTATGTTCAATCAGGAATAGACTGGTTTGGTTTTGGCAGCATTATTTATTTATTTTGGTTGTTAAATCGGTTGCTAATCCACTTCCAGGTAATGGGGAGGAAGGAAATGGGTGTTATTGTGGAAATAAACACTCTTTTATGTGAGCAGTACAAAATTGGATGGAAGTTTTCAGATTTCTGAATTCAGCACTCAGCACCACTGTTACTGCTCAACCAAGAGAGGTCTTTACCGTACCAAATCACACTCAATTGGCAAAGCAATGCATATTCTCGCCAACATCATCAGACATTATATGCCAGCCGTCTTGGGTGTGTTGACCAAAATGATTCAAGATGGAAAGGAACTTTATTTGTCACATACACATACATGCAGTGAAATGCTTTTTTCGCATACCCCTGACTAGATATATACACACAACATATTACACCACACACACATGCATTTTTCAGGTCAGAGCGCAGGCATCAGCCAATGAACAGCGCGCCTGGAGCGGTTTGGGGTTAAGTGCCTTGCTCAAGGGCACTTCGGCAGTGTTGGTGGGCACCGTAGCTGTGACACCGGTCATTTTTGGATCACCAGCTCACAGCTGGAATACACCCCCCTGGTGGTGCTGGGGATTGAACCAGCGACCCTCCGGTCACGGGTTGGTCTCTCTAACCACTAGGCCAACCTGCCTGATATAATATTTGAAAGGGGAGCTTAATTCTAGATTTTGGGGGTCTAAGAGAAGGCCAACAAGCTGTCCATTGACTGGGGTAAATATAACTACTATTTGCATCCATCCAGAGCAGCAACTTCCTCCAGCTTTTCCCTACAGGCATACTGGGAGATGTAGTCCCTACAGCTCCTCCTCCCAGGCATGCTGGGAGATGGAGTCCCTCCAGTGTTTCCTGGGTCGGCATCAGATTCTCCTCCCTTCAACTGGCACCTCTTAATGTGGATATTTAGTGGCTTGACTGACGTCCTACTGGATCGCTGAGCTCCTTACCCTGTTACCCTGAGGACAAACCTCATTTCGCCCTGAGTAGAAACCTCTTTTCATCCTGAGGAGAAACCTCATTTCAACCTGCAGACAAACCACATCGCAACCTGAGGAAAAACCTCATTTCAACCTGGGGAGAAACCTCATTGCATCCTGAGGATAAACCTTGTTTCAACCTGAGGAGAATACTGAGTAACATTTTATAATAACCATCATTAATAAATAGTGAATTTATCATTATTTATTATTAATAGTGCTGCTACACATTAGTTATTTTATTATTAACTATAACTTTAACAGTCTTTTAACAGTTTACCAAGAATTAGTAAATGCTACAAGTAATGTGAACATTAATGTAATGAAAAATAAAGTTTATCATTTATACATTGTATTATAACTGATAAGAGATTATTTTAGTTAACCATATATTAACAGTTTGTTAATATCTTGATTAACAAAATAACCAAAAAGTATTGGTTGATAATTAACAAGTTATTTTTGTAAAAAAATAATAAACATTTTTGGGTCGCTATTATAGTGTTGCAACTGATAGAAGTAGTTAGTAAGTGGCTAATAAGTGGCTTGTAAAGCATCAATATACAGTTTTTGGCCCCCATTTCATGGTGGAAGACGTGGTCTTTAAAAGATGAACTATTTGGGTGCCTATAATAGATTTTTATAATCACATGGAATACATTAATGAATAAACTTAGTCAATAATAAGTCAATGGGAACTTGCAATGTTGCACCACAGACATCAACAGGCTGGGAGAAGAGAAAATGGGATTAAAAAAGTCAACAGAAGAACTCAGAAAAGCAACACTTTATTTTAATGTAAATTATTGATATAATCAACCTAATTTCATCAGATGAGAAACCTCATTTCAACCCTGTCATGTCACCCTGAAGACACAAATATCTAACCTTCAGGTAACACTTATATTCTCCTCTTTGGAAAGCATAATCTACATTCTTATTGGGCCTCATTCACAAAATTTGCGTAAATCAGATTTGATCGTAAAGCGTTCGTACGAACATTTCTACGAACATAGTCTGATTCATCATTTTGTTCATGTCTGAATTTGTTCGTTGGTACGATCAAAACCTACGTGTGTTTGGAAACATGCAGGAAGTCACTAAGAATGGCTCATTCATTATGAAAAAACAATTACAGTACAGTAACAAGATGTTTCAGTGGCCTTGTAGAAAAAAAGACCTAATAGGCTGCAATGGCGTATTTGCCGAACTGTCCTCATTCATAACATACAAGATTATCAAACTTGTAATGGGTTCATCACATGGACTGAACACCTTTCAAATACAATTACATAGTCTTACTCTGATGAAAATGCAGCCTGTATTTGATCTGTCCAACTCCACTGCCGACTGGACACCTGACAGTGAGGTCTCTCCTATATTAATTGATCCTCTGATCCATGTAGATAGTTTTGTGAATGTGGCCCATTGACCCCCACCGTAGCCTGCCACCACCACAGTTAAGAGTGTGTGGAAATAAATACATGTGCTTCATACTTTCTCTTAATGTTTTCATAGATCTACTGCTGATCTTGAGGCATTCCAGAACCACATCTTGATGTATGCAAGCCAACACTCCTTCACACCGCCAGTCTACAAAGCAAGAGTTCTGCTTGCTGCCCTAGACTGCAACTTTCACAGACCCCCAAAGTTGAAAATATGGCAAGAAAATGTGAGTATAATGTGAACTCATCAACATTACAGAATTAAAATCCATATGAATTTGTATTCCATGACTAGAAATGTTACAGTACAACATTAGTATACATTGTTTCAGGAACAAAAATCTGTACAACAGAAATTACAAAAATGGTGTGTACATAAAGACTCCAAAGACATATCCATCCATGAGCTGCAAGCAATGATTGTGGGGAGAGATTCACTTCGGGTTTGCTGATGCCCAAGATGAGGACTTTTCGCAACTGATGACCCCCGAAGCCTGGGCCTGCTCCCCCCAATTCCTCCATCTGCCACTGCAGAACTGGTCGAGAAGCAAGTCAGAATTCATCATGAGGGACATGACCACCGGTACCTACACTTACCAATTCATCTGATGCATAATGCGTGCTTCTTAGCTCATTGATTGTCAACTCTATGTAGTCTCACTGTGTAGGTGATACTGTCATTTTACAAACACCTGCTTATGACCCTATCACTATGGAATCAACATAGGGTCATAAAGATTTTGAGCTTGTAAAACGATATTCACAAATATATGGAAACTTGCAGTTGTATTTTAACAGTTGCGTACATGTAAATAACATTTGCACAAATGATTTGGAATGTGTAAATATGTAAAAACATTTTGAACAAATACAATTTGTTTAAAAAATGGATAGAAAAGATTTGTAGTTGTAAACGATATGTTGCAAATGTGTGAATCACTTCTACACACGTGACTTTGAATGTGCGAGTGCGTAAACTTTTGAGTTGCCTAGTGTCGCAGTGTAAAATGCACGCACCTCCTCCTCTATTTGTGTGAACTGTGTTTTGCAACTATGGATTTTTGACCCTGTTTTGCCTGCAAATTTGACTGACCAATAGGAGCACTACTTCCGCTCCCATCAGGTAGCAAGTTTGACTGTAGCAGTTGCTGTGACGGTCCATCGACCAAATATGCCCCTTCCTTTTCATCGCTAACTTCAACCATGATGAGTCGCCCGGGCCCGTCAGCAGAAAACCAGGTGAGTTGATTGTCCATACTTTGACTGTGAAGTCTGTTGTCTAATAAACCGTTTTATAGAATTATTTATTGATGGCATTTGTTAACATACATTAGTTTTGTAGCGTTCAATGTCAATTCCAGCTAGGTAGCTAGTTGAGTTAGCCAACTTTAATTCTAGTTCATTCTATTTCTGGGGAATCGAAACACTGTGGAGCGAAATTACAAATCGCAGTCTCCCGGAGTAACATGTAACGTGATTTCCGGAGTAACAAGCGTTGAAAGTTATACTATAACATGGTCGTTATATCGTAATATCATTTTACAAGCTCAAAATCTTTATGACCCTAGCTTGATTCCATACCTCTGGAGCCAGTCTCCCTGAGCAGTGTATATAAAACTGACTACTGTAGAAGAATATCTACTTTAATCTACTTTTTATCATCTTAATCACTGGCAAAAGTTGAAAGGAGGGTGGTACGTGCATCCTTTAAAAAGGTTGAGAATTCAAGATGGGCAATATTATTGTCTGGTTTTGGCCTTGCAGAACTTAGATGAAGAGAGGCATTTCCAATATTTTCGGACATCAGCATCAAAATTTGACAACCTCCTTTACTGCCTGTGATTCGCCGTGACAAGAACCTGTGCAGTCCGGTGGCTGGCTGTCACACTGAGGTGTTGAGCGACCGGGATCAATCAACAGGCATTGGCAGCAAGTTACAAGTTGGGCACTATGACGATTGCTGGTTTACACTGGAAATGACTACTTCTTTGTTTGTTGTTGATTTAGCAGTATTTGCATGTATCACCTCTTCCTGAAACATGTGACATTGCAACATGCGTTAGCATCGAGTTACAAATTTGTTACAAATTTGGCCTCCAGGTTTTTCTACACAAGAATGCGAGAAATGCCCCTTGTGTTGCCCTTGCTGCATGTGTCGACCATGTAATGGGTCATAGAGTTAAAACTGTGGTTCCAGCCATAATAAACAGTCTGACTGCTTTTTGGCCTCCTTTTTGGCACAACCCCTCAAGCATTTACACCAAATATCTGACGTATGTGACGGTGCCTGCTTTTATAAATGCATTTGGCCATTGGTTTTACTCACCTGTTATAGATTTTATAGGTTTAATTCAAGATTATTTTGAACTGAATGTGCATAATTAAATTATATAGGGACATATATAATATCATTTATATAGGGATTTATTGGTGCTGTGTTAAAGCAATTTATTGGGTGGAAATTGGGCACATGGTAACATCTGACAAAGACTTCTCTCATGGAGCTGGTTAGGATTTGTTTTGGTCTTTGGTCTCTAGCTAGAGCTAGAGAGACTGTTTTCACTTGAATGGGCCCAGTAGATTGGGAACTCTGTAGGAACAAGGCAGATGGTGACTGAAGTTGGATCTATATATCTTTAGAAGAGAGCTAACCATTGCTTTCAGCTCCTCTCTGTGGTCGTATTATAGTGCTCATTCGGAATTACTCCCAATAAATATTTGCTTTACTTCAACTGGGGATAAATACTGGCTCAAGGAACCACTGGCTGTGACTGCTATAAGGAGAATGCTGGGACTCTGATGGCCAGTATACATTATGGTTCTAAGACACTCAGGTGGACTTTAACAGCTTGGAGATGCTTAATAGATGGGAAGGTGAAATGTTGTCTTGTAACTTGTGATCAATGGGTTAACAAGTACTGTTGGACTTCCAATTTTGGCCATAAAAAGCATAACATGTAAGATCATAACTTGAAATTTTTAAATAATATTGAGTAGATAGTAGTTTTTTATTGTGTTGATCAAGCAGTTAATCTGGTGTGATTCTCTCTTTCTGAAAGGAGACAAGTAGGATCGAGTGCTAATCATCAGCATCATCATCATCATCATCATCATCATCACACAGGCCAGGGAGAACAGGTGGTCATGGGGGGAGCAGGCACACGCGGCCTAAGCGAAACAAACTCACTGCGGTCAAACAAACACACTGGAGACTTGGTGCACTTGGGCACAACAAGCATCTGATAACGCTTAAATAAATGTACTGCACCTCAAATAGGGTCTGGCAAAAAACAAACACAGGCAGGTCGGAGTTCTCAAGGAAATAAAAGGATCAGTGTCATATCAAATCAAAAGCTAACTTCACAAACACACACATGCATTCTGACGGCAAAGTTAAATGATGAAAAGAAACAAACATACATGGAATGAAATACAAATTAAGCAAATGACAAATCAATGACACATATGCAAGCAAGCTTTCAAAAGCACATATAATACAAACAGTCATGATTGGAAGTTTGTGAACTGCTACTGCAATTGCAGATTTTTTTTAACCATTCTATCGTTCTCTTCTATTTCATCAAAATTTGCTGAAAACTATGCTGAGATCTAAGAGACCTCAGAGCAGCTCAGGAAGAGAGGAGTGAGTTGCATTAGTCTAGAAGGTTAGAAAGTCACATCAAAAAGATTTGGGCTCCATCAGTCCACTGAGACAAATGCTATACAAAGACAGAGACTCTGACTAGAAGTGGACGTCCTTCTAATATGTAAGAGGCACAAGAAAAATATTACAACTAGTAAAAAACAACCCAAGAACAACATTCAGAGATCCAGAGATCTAGAGATGTGCATCCGTCAACAATAAGAAGAACACTGAATACAAATGGCTTCATGCTAGGGAAGCCATTGTCTAAAAACAACAGAGAGAGTGAGAGAAAATCCCTCAAAGATGGCAGAGACTGATCAGTGGCTCTAGGAGACGTTTACTCCAAGTCATTGCTGATAAAGGCGGAGCCACAAGTTATTGAAGGAGTTCACATATTTTTGCACTCAGGGAAATTGAAAATTAATTTTTCATTCATTGCTAAATATAAATATATACTATATTTGTGATATCATGAATATACTTTATTTGGGATATATTAATGAAGATTTGAGTTTTGTATGAGGATTTTATAAGGTTATTCCTCAACAATATATGAAGTAATGACCCCCTGTAGAGTTCACAAACTTTCAGGCATGACTGCACATAGACAAACACATTACAATTACATTCAACCACAACATCACAGCAGGTGCTGAATATCTCTTTTTTCAATCTCTTTTTTTTCTTTTTTGTCTTTTTTTCCCCCACTATATTTTTATGGTGATGAAGTCATCACAGTTCTCATCACAGGGTATTTTCTCTGAAGCCATATTTCTCAATTATTACTGACATGCACTTTATCAGCTCAGAGAGAAAGAGAGAGAGAGAGAGAGAGAGAGAGAGAAGGAGAGAGAGGAAAAAAGGGGATGAAATATGAAAATAAGACTCCCTGACCAATACCCCATCTTAGTCTGCTCTTCTTTTTCTCTGCCTGTCTCAATTTTCATTTCTCAGTCCCGTGCTCATCACCTCCCCCCCTTGTCTCTTGCGTCACTGAACATTAATGTGAATCTAGATAAAGGTGCATTCCCCTCTGACTCCCCCTCTGCAACCTTCCCTGTATTTCTAAATTGATTGGAGTTGCTATTTTCTCCCAGTGCCCTCCGTTGCTTACACAGCTATAAACAGCTCTCCGAAGAGAAGATGCAGGGGCATTATCATCTATATTTAATGTGATAAGGTATTTAATGGGAGTGCGTCTTAATCTGGAGTCTGGCAAACTGCCACGAAGAACATTATTGCTGGATTGGTTGTCTCAAACATAGAAATGCAGCCTCGGAAGCAGTGAGGCAGAGATAGAGATAGATCTTATTTCTCCAAGTCAGTTAGGGAAATTCTTTAGATGAGTGAAACTGTTTACGTTAGTGAAATTCTTTAGATTAGTGAAATTCTTTACGTTCGTGAAATTCTTTAGATCAGTGAAATTCTTTAGATTAGTGAAACTGTTTACGTTAGTGAAATTCTTTAGATTAGTGAAATTCTTTAGGTTAGGGAAATTCTTTAGATTAGTGAAATTCTTTAGATTAGTGAAATTCTTTAGGTTAGGGAAATTCTTTAGATTAGTGAAATTCTTTAGATTAGGGAAATTCTTTAGATTAGTGAAATTCTTTAGATTAGGCAAATTCTTTAGATTAGTGAAATTCTTTAGGTTAGGGAAATTCTTTAGATTAGTGAAATTCTTTAGATTAGTGAAATTCTTTAGATTAGTGAAATTCTTTACGTTCGGGAAATTCTTTAGATTAGTGAAATTCTTTAGATTAGTGAAATTCTTTAGGTTAGGGAAATTCTTTAGGTTGACTTGTTCCCAGGGTAACAACACAGTAAAATCGGCCA